>OY979698.1:66739800-67001461 GCA_963855945.1 Thereva nobilitata | reverse complement strand
AAATATAATGAACGATGTACATCATTTTTGGTATCCGATGAGTCGCGTGGAAGGCTAAACCAAGCTTCGGAAATGCACGATTAAACTTTATACCCACATACTAATTTTCAAATGTGTGGATTTCTATGGCCATAGTACATAGTGGATAGTACATAGTGCATACATTGTAAATAGTACATAGTAAATGGTACATAGTATATAATACATAATGCATTATACATAGTACATAGAACATAGTACATAGTACATAATACATAGTATATAGTACATAGTAAATAGTGCATAATATACAGTACATAGTGCATAGTAATTAGTACATAGTATATAATACATAATGCATTGTACATAGTACATAGGACATAATACATAGTATATAATACATAGTAAATAATGCAGAATATACAGTACATAGTGCATAGTAAATAGTACATAGTATATAATACATAATGCATTGTAATGCTCTACGGAGCAGAGGTGTGGGCCGATGCGCTGCGGTATGAAAAATACCGCAAGCGCATGGCCGCAGTACAGAGGCGTGCAGCTCTTCGTGTCGCGTGCTCCTATCGCACGGTCTCCGAGCCCGCGGTGCTGGTGGTCGCCGGAGTTATTCCGATAGACTTACTAGCCCAGGAGAGGTAGTTCGTCCACAGGGAGAGGAGTAGTTTGGGGAAAAGAGAGGCGGCGAGGGCCGCCAGGGCCAACACAATGGAGGTCTGGCAAACGCGCTGGGAGGGTGATCCTAGGGGTAGGTGGACAGCCCGCCTGATCGGCCAGCTGAACACCTGGGTTGACCGGGAGTTCGGCGAAGTCGATTACTACCTTACCCAATTTTTGACAGGTCACGGTCTTTTCCGATCGTACCTGATGAAAATGGGTAAGGTGGCTGTTATAAACAAAAACCCGCCTAAAACAAAAATGCCTTCTAAAATTTAATAATCATTAAATTTCTCAAATTTTCAAAAATCTAAATTCCCAAATATGTACAATCGAACAAAAATAAATATTTCATTTCAGTTCGATTAAATTACAAATATTTCAAAATTTAAAAAAAGATCTCCCATTTCTAAAAGTTTTAACAAATTATCCCACGGGAAATCCAAATTGCAACTCGGCACATTTTTCCCTACACGGGAACAACGAATTGGCCGTTGCAATATTTTCTTGGAAATCCACGGTGATAAACACCGTGGATCAACATGAAATTAAAGGGCAAAAAAAAAACCAGCGATCCACATTCGAATCTTATCAGACTCGGGTGTCAGGTTTCGTCTGGGTTTTATGCTCAAATCTTGTCTTCTCCTTGCTGCACATTTTTGCGGCGAAAAAACTTTTTGTTGAGATCGACAATTTGTTCCTTACGACGGGAGAAAAGTGTTTTTCCACGTTAAAAAACGGCCGGCTGGTGCCGGTGAAAGTCTTTAATGTTACGAGTGTTCTTTGAGCCCTAAGCGGCGACGGACGTTTTAACGTAGATCGGTCCAAATTTTTTGTAGCCACCATCGGGTGGCTGTTAAATAAGAGAGTGTTAATTTAACCCTTATCGGCGGCGGGCGGTTCGGATCAGGCGAGATAGTTTTAGATCACAACTGGGCGGAAGATAATAATCCCAAATTGTGGCGGATAAATACTTGACGGTTCAAATTGTTATAAATGCCAAAATGGTGGCTGATGATTAATAAAGTTTTAGTTTTTGAAAATTAAGTTAAGAATCCCAAATTGTGGCGGATAAATACTTGACTGTTCAAATTGTTATAAATGCCAAAATGGTGGCTGATGATTAATAAAGTTTTAGTTTTTGAAAATTAAGTTAATAATCCCAAATTGTGGCGAATAAATAGTTGACTGTTCAAATTGTTATAAATGCCAAAATGGTGGCTGATGATTAATAAAGTTTTAGTTTTTGAAAATTAAGTTAATAATCCCAAATTGTGGCGAATAAATAGTTGACTGTTCAAATTGTTATAAATGCCAAAATGGTGGCTGATGATTAATAAAGTTTTAGTTTTTGAAAATTAAGATAATAAGCCCAAATTGTGGCGAATAAATAGTTTACTGTTCCAACTGTTATAAATGCCAAAATGGTGGCTGTTAATTATCAAAATGTTAAATTACTTTAGAGCAAACTGTAACGTTAATTTCTATTATAGAAAATAAAAACACTAGGGTTGATTTAACGTTATAAACCATTTATTGATAATTAGAGAAAAACTTAATTGTGGTTATAATTGATAGCGAGTTTAGCGCGAGACAGACTAGCAGCAGCCTTTTTCTGTTTGCAGGAACTAGATCCCGTTGACGTTATTGCCAGTCGAGAATAGTTTCGGGCTTCTGGTTTCCGTGTTGAATTAGGATGCTTTCATGTTTTAGTGGTGGAAAACTTAGTGCTGCTCCAAACATACCGCCCGCCTCGTGTGTAGCACGAAACGGAAGGAACTGCCGCCCGCCATGAGGAACTCCATGCCCGTCTCTCTTCTTTAGGCTTGATGAGGTTCTAGGAGATTTCTTAGAAAATCTATGGAGGGAGCATTTTATTAGTTCGTAAAATTGGTATTGTTTAGAGTAGAGTTTTAGTATGGTTTAGAGTTTAGGTTTAGTATATTTTAGATAGGTTAGTGTGGACAATTAGTGGGTTTAGTGTTCGACAGGAAGGATGCACAGTTTCGTCACAGGGCGTTTAAAGTAGCCACCCTTGTGCCTTAAGGTCACGACTCGAACTTGTTGATCCTCTCCTGGATGTAGTTCCACGACGCGTCCTAACAGCCACTGTTGAGGATGTAGTTTATCGTCCTGTAAGTTGTATATGTACTCCTTGTACCAACGTGTCCACAAGCTTTCGTACGCGCGTTGTACTAGCTGCCACCGATCCAGTCTGTTGAGTGTTGTTTCTAGTGTAGTTGGCGTAGGCACAGCAAGTAGACTTTCTCCAACCAGGAAATGACCAGGAGTGAGAGCATTTAGGTCAGTTGGGTCGTCGGTGATAGCACTTAGTGGCCTAGAGTTGAGGCAAGCTTCAATCTGGGCCAGTAGGGTGTACATCTCCTCCAATGTTAGGACTTGGTTACCAATAACTCGCTTTAGATGGTGTTTAAATGACTTCACTCCCGCTTCCCATAATCCGCCGAAGTGGGGGGAAGCGGGTGGTATGAAATGCCATTCGGTTCCGTCCTTGAGGGTCATCTGTGGAACATTATCGCTGTTGATGAGTTTATATAGGTATTGTGAAAGCTGCCGGTTCGCTCCAACAAGGTTTCTTCCGTTGTCACTGTACAACCTCGCGCATCGTCCACGCCGGCTTACGAATCGGCGAAAAGCGGCTATAAATGCCTCGGTAGTTAGATCTGTAACAAATTCTAAATGTACGGCTCGTGTAGCGAAGCAGACGAAGACTGCTGTATACCCTTTGAGTATAGTTCGTCCGCGGCCTCGAATTGGTTTCACCGGAAACGGTCCTGCGTAGTCCACCCCAGTGTGTAGAAAGGGTTTAGTTGGGCGTACTCGATCAGGAGGCAAGTCTCCCATAAGCGGTGTAGAGGATTTGGCGCGTAATATACAGCAAATGACGCAGTGATGGATGAATTGTCGAACCTTTCGTCGGCCATTAGGTATCCAGTAACTTTGGCGTAGCTGATGAAGGGTTGCTTGGGTGCCTCCGTGTAAGGTTTTAGAGTGAGCATGAGCAATAATAAGTTGGGTGAGATAACTGTCGGTCGGAAGTATGATGGGGTGTCTTTCGTCCTCTGATAAGAGAGCATTCTTGATCCTGCCACCCACCCGCATTATATGATTGCTGTCAAGAATTGGATTTAAAGACTTGGTTTTGGAACTGGAGTTGAGAGGAGCTCCTGCTAGTAGACTCTTTAGCTCGCTGGGGAATGCCTTCCGTTGTTCAATCTTGATCCAAGTTTCTAGAGCTGATTTCAGTTCGGATAAACTCAAATAGTTGGAGCGCCTTCTCGGCGACGAAGTTTTGCAATTGAATATAAAACGTAGGCAGTAGGCGGTTGTACGTAGGAGCCTAGACAAGTCAGAGTATTTCTTGAGAAGGAGTGTACTGAAGTCAACAACACTATGTGCGGTGAGAGCGGTTGTTGAGTGGTTTGGACGGCTTGCTTCGTGAACTTCTTGAGTGATCGGAGGGTCAACTGCCTTGGGCCAATAGTCAGGATCTTTGCTTAGCCAATCCGGTCCAGACCACCAAAGGTTGAAGGCTTTTAAACCAGCCGCTGGTATACCCCTGGTTGTGCAGTCCGCGGGGTTTTGCGCGGTAGGGACATGATGCCATAAAGTTTGAGGAAGCTTTTCGTGGATCAGAGCGACGCGGTTAGCTACAAAGACTTTCCATTTAGAAGGGTGTTCGCGGAGCCAGGCTAAGACCACTGTAGAATCTGACCAAGCGTGAGTAGGGATGGTATCCAGATCTAGGTTTTTTTGTATAGATGACATAAGTTCGGCTAAGAGCGCGGCCCCACAGAACTCCAAGCGTGGCAGAGATACAGTGCGCATTGGACTCACTCTTGTTTTAGCAGCGATAAGTGTTATCTGGGGGTTGTCCGCAACCTGTGCCACACGAAGATAGACAGCTGCTCCATATGCGGCTTGTGAGGCGTCGCAAAAGCCGTGCAGCTCCGCTTTGCAAGTAGATCTGCTTGTTCCTAGCCAGCGCTTGATGTGCAGGTCGTTTAGATGTTTAAGTTCATTTTTGTAGTTTAGCCAAACAGAAGTCAGTTCAGCAGGAACTTGGTCATCCCAATCAATCTTTGCAGCCCATAATTTTTGAAGAAGTATTTTAGCGGTAATCGTCACTGGTGATAGCCATCCTAGTGGATCATAGAGTCTGCTTATGTCTGAGAGGATAGAGCGTTTTGTTGTGCCTTTAGTGGTCGGCAGAGTGATATGGTAACGAAAGGCATCGAGTTGAGGGTTCCAACCAAGCCCTAAGGTCTTAATTTGGGAGTCTGAGATAAGTTTCTCATTTCTACTTATAGCTTGGTCCCTTTCTGGTATATCTATTAACAATTCTGGAGTATTGGACATCCACTTTCGCAGGTTGAAGCCTCCAAGTTCAAAGATAGATTTTACTTCGTCACGAACGCGAATTGCGTTCATTTTGTCGTATGAACCGAAGAGAACGTCGTCCACATAGGTGTTATCTTGGATGATTTCTGCGGCTTGCGGATGCGTAAATTGATGATCTTCTGACAATTGTTTGAGCACCTTGCATGCTAGGTATGGTGCCGCAGCGGTCCCATAAGTGACGGTAAGCAGACGATAACACTTGGCAGGCTGGGATAGAGAAGGTCGCCACAATATTCTTTGCAGATCAGTATCTGCCTGATTTACCAAAATCTGTCGGAAGATCTTTTCCAAGTCTCCGGTAAAAACATAGGGAAAGAAACGCCATCTAGCTAGCACGATGAGTACGTCATTTTGCAGCTTGGGTCCTGTATGTAGCAAATCATTTAGGGATATTCCAGAGTTGCTTGGCTGTGAGGCGTTGAAAACCACTCGTAGTTTTGTCGTCGAGCTAGTTGGTTTCAACACGGCGTGGTGGGGTAGATAGTAAATAGGACCTTTCATCGCCTTCTCTTCATGGACCAGTTCCATGTGATTGAGCGACAAGTACTCTTCCATGAAATTTGAGTATGCTTCTAATAATGGTGGATCGCGGTTGAATCTCCTCTCCATTCTCATCAGGGCAGCCATAGCTGCTTCGCGCGAATCTCCTAGTTGTAGCTCAGTATCTTTCACAGGTAAGCGTACCACAAATCTCCCGGCTTCATCTCGATAGTGGGTGCTCTCGAAGATCTTTTCACACTCTGCATCCTTCGGATCTATCAGGCGTGGCTGAGGAAGCTCTTCAATTTCCCAGAACTTTCGCAAGAGGGTGTCCAGGTTGTTGTTGTTGATTGTCGTGACGTGATGAGTTGCCGTAATGGAAGACTCTGAAGTCCTTTGGCCTATAGTGCCTGAGAGAATCCAGCCCAAGGTTGTAGCTTGCGCTAGCGGAGTTCCAACTGGACCACGTCGAATGTTGCCTAGTAGCACCCGATCATAGAAGTCCACACCTAGAATTATATCAATTCCGGAAGGCTTATCAAAGAATGGGTCGGCTAACTGTAGTCCTACTATATGAGGCCATTCCTGCCTCATCATACTTCTTGCGGGCATCAAGTGGGTGAGTGATGGTAGTACTAATGACTGAACAGTGTAGGTGTGTGAAGGATCAACGGTAGAAATAACTTCGTGAACAACAACTGCATTGGCGTCGCCTACATGAGCTTCTGCTACTCCAAAGATGGACACATTCGCAGGTCTTTTAGGTAGTCGTATTGCGTTGGCTAGTGATGCTGTGATAAAGTTACTTTCCGAACCCTGGTCCAGTAATGCGCGAGCACGGATGTTTCGGCCTTCAGCTGAACGCACTAAAACTACGGCTGTAACTAATAGTGTGGGAGTTTGCGTTGTTTGGTTGATGACACTGCTGGCTACGTGAGCAAACGCGGTGTTAGATGTGGACGATCCAGTTCGAGTAGCGTTGACTGTTATGCAAGCCGGTTGATCTGATGGTCGTCCTTGTCGGTTTTCAGAGTTGGGGAGAGGTGTCAGATGAATCATTGTATGGTGCTTTTGGTTGCACCTCTGGCATGTGTTTTGTGATGTGCATGTTTCAACTACGTGACTCGCCTTCAGACAGTTTGTACAAATTGCCTTTTTCCTTAGGAGATCGATGCGCTCTTCGATTGACTTGGAGCGGAACTGCGGGCAGAACAAGATGAAATGTCCGCCGCCACAGCAGGTGCATAATCCCGATTTTGCTCTCGCGGTGTGATGACTGCGGGTAACTAATTTCGGGTTCGGTGAGCGTTGTAGTGGAAGTGGTCGTCGCAGCGAACTCGACCTATCTTTTATCGCGTTTAAAGCTTGAAGGCGTGATTCCAGAAAAGTCTGTAGAGACTGGAAGGATGGTACTTCCGTGGATGAACTAAGAGATGTTTCCCAATCCTTACGTGTGCAACTATCTAATTTGTCTGACAGTAGGTACACGAACCAATCATCCCATTGTTCGGTGGGGCGATTTAAATTGTGAAGGGTTCTAACGGCTAGATTGAATCCATCCACAACTCTTCGAAGTTCAGCAGCCGATTCTCCAGCCATGCCTTGTATATTGACCAGCGCATGCAGATTCGAGTTAACTAGGACTCGTGTATTCTCGTACCGTTTTGACAATGTTTCCCAAGCGGACTTATAATTGATAGTAGTTGTCGCGTAGTGTTTCAATAGTTTGGCCGCCTCTCCTGTGATCGCTGCCTTTAGGTAATGCATCTTCTCAATGTCCGACAAGTGATGATTCTGGTGGATTAAGGACACATAGGTGTCCCTAAAAGAGGGCCAATCGTAGAAGGAGCCACTAAATGAGGGAAGATTAACTTTGGGTAGTCTGATAGGTTGCGACGGTGTAGGAGCTGACGGGTGTACGATTGAATTTAATAAGGATGCCTCTCTATTGTGCTCTTCTAGTTGCGCTAGTTGTTCCTTTAACCAGCCTAGGGTGTCGATGTATGTACTCTCAACAGTCGAGAATACATCTGCAGTGAAGTACTGTTCCTGCTTACGATCGTCATCGCTGGCTACGCGGTACAACTCGTCATTGGCTTGTATAAATTGTTGCCAGTACGACTCGAGTAACTGCACGCGGTGCGTATAGAAGAATTCATTTCGCTTGTCTTTTCCTACTTTTAGAACATTAGTTATAAAATTTGTGATGCGCTCCTTGGGCGCCTTAATTCTAGCTTTAGCTTCAGCCAGGTAGTTCTTGGGTTCGCGAGTACTAGGACCCGCTCGCCCATCAAGTGATTCTTCCGCCATAGTATTTTATTTTAATGTTTGCAACTTATGTTTCCAATGACAACAAACCAAAAACCTTCGGGGAAATCGCATCAATTGTCAACTTCTGTCAATAATTTTCAACACAAAATTCAATGCTGCAGACGCCAAAATTTAGCTGCCAACGCAACAGGGCAACAAAAAATAGTGAAGCAGAGATTAATGCAACCACAAAAAAATCACTTGAACAGCTGCACTCATCAATGTGAATATGTATTTATTTTAGGCATACGTGGCTAAAATTCATTAACTGTAAGCTCTCTAATATTTTTTTTTTAATTATAATTCAAAAGGATTTCTTTATTTTAATTATATTGACTTGCGATTTAAAATTTTTCTTCAAAGTATTTCTCTATTTCCAAGGTTAGTTTATAGTAAGCATGCAGTTTTAAATCGTATTTAGCATCTGCGTATAAAATGGTTAGGATGAACGTTTGAACTTGCAAACTACTTGTCTCTTGAAGGCATATGTTTTGACAGATCTCTTAAGAGCTTTTGTGCTGCAGTATTAGTGAAATTATAGAGAATGGAACGAACTCACCGATCTTGGTTGTGATTTCCAGGGCTTTCCTGCGTCTTTGGTACAACTTTGATAAGAGCTTTGAGCTTTTATGTTGCGATCGACCATAAGCATAGGTTCTGATCATATATCGAGCATAGGAACTTTCATCTTTTTTGTTTTATGCTTCACTGCACCACACTGGTTCACGATCAGTTATTTCAATATTAGTATTCGTTTTTATAACTTTATTAGTTAGTTTCAAAAACTTTCTTATTTTGTTTGAACACGGTTTTCAGTGTTCTGATCACGCGCACGATGAACTATTAACATGAGGTACAATGAACTAAAGAAAATATGCAACCCAAAACTTCTTGTCGGATTTATTTTGCTTATAGAAGCAAGCACAAAAGTTATCACGTTAGCACAATGGAATCGATACCGTTTTGAAAGTAGGTAATCCGATAACACGTTTTCGCAAGTGGATAAACCGCTAGGTGAGAATATCGATCCGGCTCGAAGGACCAAAAATGTTAATTATCAAAATGTTAAATTACTTTAGAGCAAACTGTAACGTTAATTTCTATTATAGAAAATAAAAACACTAGGGTTGATTTAACGTTATAAACCATTTATTGATAATTAGAGAAAAACTTAATTGTGGTTATAATTGATAGCGAGTTTAGCGCGAGACAGACTAGCAGCAGCCTTTTTCTGTTTGCAGGAACTAGATCCCGTTGACGTTATTGCCAGTCGAGAATAGTTTCGGGCTTCTGGTTTCCGTGTTGAATTAGGATGCTTTCATGTTTTAGTGGTGGAAAACTTAGTGCTGCTCCAAACAGTGGCTGATGATTAATAAAGTTTTAGTTGTAATAATCCAAAATTGTGAGGATGAAGAAATAAACATTGGACTTTTAAATCGTTCCCGTATTCCTAAATTTGCATTGATATAAGGATATCCATTCAAAGGCATTAAGACATAAAGCAAGACCAGTAAAACCATAAGGTAATAAAAGAAAAGAACAAAATATATATTAAATACAACAAAGTGAGGGGAAAACGTAAATATAACAATTGGCGCAGCCGGTAGGATCCGAGCGAGCCTACAACTATTGATCGAGTGCTGGACATAGGCACCCTTGTCCCTAAACTCAGACTGAGCCGAGTCTGAGGGCACAAGATTAATAGAGGCGTTGACCCCGGATCCTATGCGAACAACGAACAGGGTAGAACAACTATAGGTGGTAGAAACCACCCTACCCTGCAACGCACCCAAAGGTGCCACCGGTGGACTTTTGTGGGCTTCATCCCTGCCCAGGATAAAGTCCATAAGGACCAACAAGGGGACGATCTAGCCACAGACGCTCCCCCGACGTGGGACTAAAGGATAGAGTCAACAATCCCAGAAACTCCACCATCAGGTCTCAGAAGCGAGGCCAACAAGTAACAGGCCGACGTCCAAACCTTCAACCGATCGGGGCATCACCATCCAAAATTGTTTTGTATCAAATCGATTCAGGTTTGGCCAAAAAGTCAAAGGCCGCCGACTGAATCTACATTAAATACCTTCACTCGGGGGTGTACAACCACGGCGCCTCTGCTCCAGGCGGGCACGCGGTCACCCCCATATTAATTTCGTCGAGGGACTTACGCGGGCTTCATCCCTGCCCACCAGTATATGTCTGAGGAAAACATCCACAACGATAGCAGCACCAGCGTTCCGGAATCACCTCTATTAGACGCAGGCGAAATCAGCGCTACGTCCACTCCTGCTCTACCATCAACAGTTCCAGCTCTTCAATCAACATCATCGGCCCCCCAGGTACCCGAAGGTACCCAGTCAACACCCACAACTTCAAATTTAAGGCATCCATCGCCCAGTAGGCTACGAAGCGGGCGAATCCGACAGGGCACTAGTCAAGTAAGTCTACAAATTTATTTAGAAGATTTGTTAAAACAGGCCAGGGAAGGTGAAAAATCTTCGATCCCCCAGTACGACTTCCTCCATAGGGAAGTAGCCAAGAACAGCGAGCAAAGACTCGCCAAAATAAATCAATTTAGAGAGGCTACTAGGAAGTTCGTACAGGAGATCCAGGATTTTAAGGAATTCCCGGGGCTAACTCCGCTAGAAGGTAGGGCAGTAGAAATTCCACAAGAACCAAGAAGGCAGGACTTAGATAGTTCCACAGGTAGCGTCAAGGACCCGAGTAAGGGCGAACTCTTACTTAATTGGATCAGCGTATCCTTCTCAGACTCCGAAAAGGAGCTTATAATAGACGAAACTGACTCCAAACCCAAAAAACCCTTCAGGATGGCGGACTATACTAAAGTCGCCCGCTTAACCTCTGAATTAGTTCCCTTTTCTCCGGCGGCCCCTCCCCCAATATAGTAGTAGAATTACAGACATTTTTAGGATGTTGTCACCGAGCGCTGCATTGCCCGAGCGACACGGACAAACCAGCCTTCTTACAAATCTACCCCACGAGGCTACGAGACGAAGCCTACCAGTTGATAGCCTCCACACAACCAGCCACCTTCGAAGAGGCTGAAAAATTACTTAATCAAACATATTTGCCCCGAGAAACCTACCAGGAACTGGTAAATAAGTTAATCACTCTAAGGCAATACCCTTTAGAGACCCTTATAGCCTTCACAGCTCGAATCAAGCAGATGTTACAGTCCTGCAAAGAAGCGGCCACCACCAAGTACGGTGCCGCAAGCGCCCATACAGTACAGGCTCAACTGAATGATTTCGCCAAAGACGCCTTGAAAAGCGGTGTCAATAACCCCTACCTATGCCAATACCTCCTAACTCTGGAAGAACAAACGCTAGATACATTAATCCAGAAGGCGCTAGATATGGAACGCCTGCAATTAACAGTCTTGCACCTGCAGCCCAACACAACCCCCACGTCGTACCCCATTAGTCAACCGGGAACCAATGTTTCGCCTTCAGGGCTCCAACTCCCACAAGGTATCAATGCCCAATGTAGTACAAGTTGGGCCCCCACACATGGAATCACACAAGCCCACTCATACGTAAACCCAACAGCTGCAGCTCCTAATAGTACAATCCCACAGGTACCTAATACACAACAACACTCCACCTATCAATCGACGACGCCCGCACAACCACCCGTACAACACTTCGTTAATCACACCCTGCCACTCACACAAGAAAGAGTAGCCGTACCGAGTTCCTATCCCAATAGGCCCCCACAGTCTCAATCCATCGCTAACGTAACTTGCACCTTTTGCCGCCGACGGGGACACACTTACAGTGAGTGCATGAAGCGCAAGAACACTCCGCTCTGCTCACATTGCCAAAATTATGGCCATGACGTCAGTGAGTGCCGCAGATTTAAGTTTGAACGTAGTCAGGCTACGGCCAGAAATGGGCCCCCATTACAGAACACATACAATAATTACAACAATAGACAACCTCAAAATTACCCTCCAAATTACCCGCCGAATTTTAATAATAAATACCCTCCAAATTACCCGCCGAATATTAATAACAGAAACCCACCTCGCAGGCCGGATGACAGTAGAAGGTACTCTCGCCCAGGATCGGGCCAATCAATACCGGTCAACCTAATTCCGGACAAGCCAATCCCGGTCCACCCAATAGAACCCCCCGCGTTTACCAGGTAAGCAGGAAGTGCGATTTTTGTGGCCGCCGTAGCCACGTAGTGAGCGAATGCGCTCAGAAGAGGATGTGGGAAGAACGTCACCAGGGAAACGCCGAGCCGTCGAGCCAAAATCCCCTGGCCCGACAACAATAGGTCCATTCACACCCAAGGGTACACCTCAGCCGCCCCGACTCAGAATCCCACAAGTTACCTTACCCTTAGATATCAGCCGTAACGGCAAAATCAAATTAGTAGTGGATTCTGGCGCTGAGGTAAGCGTCATCAAACAAAATAAATTAAACCCGGACGTAGAAATAAATCCCGATGAGAAATGCACTCTTGTAACCCCAGCCGGAACTACCGAAACCATAGGAAGCTGTCACGGAAATTTCGACCTCCCCCTAAAATCCCCGGCTCTTTCCAGGTAGTAGAGGATACCCCCGAATTTTTGAACGACGGGCTACTAGGATTTGACTTCATCTTGGAGAACTGCAATGTTGAAGGTCCCAATCGGAAGTTGAAGTTCCCTCGAACAGCAACTAACCCTAAAGAGTTTAGCGTCCCATTGACATTCGATGAGCATTCGCCCAAAGAACGGGCAGTCGAAGTGAGGCACAGTATGGGCAAAACCCACGCTGTCTCTAAGGCCCCTAACAAAAACTGTGAAATTAAAACTGTTCAAAAAAGGGTTAAGGAACCCCACAAAAAAAAATAAAACTCCCGAACAGTTGAGCCAAAGATTTTTAAATTAGGTTTTGAATTTACTTTTTACGCCAAGGAAGGCTTTGTTTTTAGTTTTTTAACTTTGAATTACATTTCGTTGCAATTTTTGATAAATCATAGTGGCAGTGATCTACTTTTTCAGTGCACTCTTGCCATAGCAGTTCATTTTTTTTCTCTTTATTCGGTGACTAATAATTCTCTAAACAAGATTTGGACTTTGGACTTTCAATGAGACACGAATCACTTCCAAAATGAACAAATGCAGAAAGAGTACATGCTCCGCCGTTAACGACTCTCCCGCTGAATGGATAACATGCAATGGGATCTGTGATAGCGTTTTTCATGCTTCATGCATTGGTCTCTCCCGCGCCGCACTCAAGTCCATGAACGAGTACAAAAAAGCTTTCAAGTTTTACTGCACGGATTGCAAGTCCATCAATCTGTCGCATATATTGTTAGCCATCAAATCCAACAATAATAATATTATGAACCTGGCTGAGTCTGTTGGATACCTAAAAAACGACATCGACGCCTGCAGCGCTAAAGTTTTTAACACAGACAAAAATACTCAGTTGCTAATTAATAACGTGGATGAGCTTTCGTGCACTATTGATCGAGTTGATAGTAATTATTTAAATCATTCTAATAAACTAGAAAGCTTTAAATCTAAACTCGACAACATATCAACTCACAAGGATAGTGCCGAATTTAGTAGAGATATGATGGACGAGCTACTACAATTCATAAAATTTGAGCTGAATATCGTCAATTCAGCCATTAAAAAATTAAAAGTAAGTTCAGAGAGCCTGAATACCTGCACTCACAGCAACAGCGAATTGTCTGATCTCCTCCTCAAAATTTCCAACTGTTTGGTCAAATTTTCCACTTTCGATGACTCTTTAACAATGTTGGGAAAGGAATTAACGAGACGTTTTACTGATCTAGAGACTGAAGTAGCGAGTTTGAAGTCTTTGTCCAAGGTTAACGAGGTGACGAGATTCATCACTAACGAAGATGTTGTGGCAAGGAGCCCATTCCTGAAAGAGCAGACAATCTCTCTCTCAGACGAATTGGAGGGAGCTCGACTTTTCAACGAAAGGATTGTAAATACAAGCAGCTACAACAGTGGGATCAATTTCCCCCTAGGCCCTCCTAATCTCCAAAACCAGAGTCTGTCCATCTCTTCCGGCCCATCTCAACCACCGCTTCACGTACCTAATATCATAACAAAGCTCGGAACAACATGGTCAGTAGAAGATTGGGACAGAAGATTAAAAAAAATTGACGCAGCAAACAAGGAGCATACCATAGCGCGCAAGAAGGTAACCAAAAAATTGCGGCGAAGCGTTACCAACAAATTAAACACGTCGCTTCTTGACAAGGAAGCCCCAACAACTTACTTCCTTAAAGGAGCCCCTAGATACGCTGATCCAGCTTGGATAGGCAACCTCTTCCAAGATGAATTCTCCATACAACTTCTTGATTGTGAATTAGTATCCCCTCGGAGAAAGAAGTCAAAACAACTCAGGAACTTCAAAGTGGTTTTGCCTTCCAAATATGAGTGGCTGTTCCTGAACTCAACATCGGACGCATTTAGATGGAAAAAACTTAGCCTCAGCCGTTGGATTGATAAAAGCAGTATAACTAAGCAAGTTAGATCTAAGTTAAGTAGTTCCTCTAACAATAGATCTAAGATAAATAGTTCCTCTACTAATATACCCGGTCTTACTAAACCTAGGTTTAATTCTAACTCAGATGTAAGCTCCAATTTGCAATCTAACAGACTAACTAAACCGGCAACACCGTCTAATAATTATCGTCCCTAACTAGTCACTTCTCCAAAGTCCAATCCATCCTCGACTCCTCACCCAAAACCAAGCCAATCTGATGATATAAGGCTCTTCTATCACAACTGCAGTGGTATGAGAGGCAAGCTGAATAATCTCTTTATCGACGCAAATTCGTGCCAGTTTAATATACTCGTGTTCACCGAAACATGGTTGAATGAGTCCTTCCTAAATGAGGAGATCCTAGACTGCAGCTGGACTATTTACAGATGCGACAGAGACTACAACTCCACCGGTCTCACAAGAGGGGGAGGAGTACTAATAGCCGTCAGAGACCCTTTAAATAGTGAGCTCATAATAACCAACGGTTCACAATTTTTTGAACATATCTTTATACGTGTCAAATCTGGCAAGAAACACGTATTCATCGGTTCATTTTATATCCCCCCCAAAACTGACGAACCTGTATATGACGATCTACTGCATACCTTAGAAGAAGTCAATAGGACTCTTTGCAGCAACGATGACATATTCGTCTTAGGAGATTTCAACCGTCCTAGCATTTCTTTTATCCCTGACGAGGAGGATAACCTTCTTCCTATCAATGTTATAAATCCTATCGATATAAAGCTTATCGACACCTTTTACTCCAATGATTTACATCAAATTATCAGAAAACCAAATTCTTATGGTAATTGGTTAGATCTAATCTTTACAAATTGTTATGAGGAGGTGAACATTCTACCTGCTTCCGAAGAGGAGAACCTATTCAGTAATTCTATTCACCACTCTGCATGGGTCCTGGAACTCAATTCTTCACTCCCTAAACACCACACATCATATAACAATACTATTGTCTATGACTTTAAAAACGCGGACTTTGAAAGTATTGGCTCCGAATTATCCCTAGTAGACTGGGAACATAGGCTATCTGCCAACGACCTTGACGAGATAGTATCTTGTTTCTATACCATCATTTTTAATACCATTGACAAATATGTACCCAAGATTATTAAAAGGAACAAATTATCTGAGCCTTGGCTTGACAGGAACATTCGATCTCTTCGAAATCAGAGGAATAAATTGTATAACCTAATCAAAAAAAACACCAATGTAACCGAGGAATTGAAATTGGAGTACAATAGGTTAGCCTCAGAATTTAATCTTAGGTCACGTGAGGCCTATACCGCATATATCAATTCTGTTGGAGATAGTATTATAAAAGACCCCAAAAAATTTTTCGATTTCGTTAATTTAAAACGAAAGAGCTCAGGCTATCCCTCAACAATGACAAATGGCAGAATACACTCCTCATGCCCCCAAGTAATTTGTAACATGTTTGCTGATAGGTTCAGCGAAATTTATTGTCCCAACCCTGTTCCAAGGCACACTGATCCAACTGATGCGTACACTTCAGTTCTCATAGATGATTTATCCCTGTCGATTGAAGATATATTGACCGGTTTAAACAACCTTGACCCGAAGAAAGGTCATGGACCTGACAATCTGCCTCCTAGTTTTTTGCAACGATGCTCAAATCATATCTCATTCCCTCTACATCTTATCTTTAACAGATCATTATCGCTAGGAAAGTTTCCTACGTTGTGGAAGAAATCCTACCTCACACCAATTCATAAAGCATCTGATAAGCATTCAGTGGATAACTACAGAGGTATTGCCATTTTATCATCAATCCCCAAACTATTTGAAAAACTCGTCCACGATAAGATTTCCCCTTTAATCGACCCACACCTAAATGAACAACAACACGGCTTTAGAAGAGGGCGTTCGACCACTTCAAACCTCATGGTCCTAATCTCCGAACTGCTCTGTAGTATGGAGAAGGGCCATCAAATCGATGCTATTTACACTGATTTCAGCAAGGCCTTTGATAAGGTAGACCATCATATCTTGGTTGCTAAACTCTCAAAATTTGGAATAACAGGGTCTGCCCTAGAATGGTTAGGATCATATCTCAACGGAAGAACACAGGTTATCAGATTTCAAGGATTCCTTTCAAATGAAATCAAAGTGACTTCCGGTGTTCCTCAGGGCAGTCATCTTGGCCCTCTTCTGTTCAATATTTTCATCTCTGACTTGTCTAAGAAATTGGAGAATATCCCGCATCTCTTTTACGCGGACGATCTCAAAATATATAGTGTCATAAAATCCCAAACTGACGTATCCTTTATTCAGTCGAATCTCAATGCTTTACAAGACTGGTGCACCACTAATAAATTGCATCTTAACACCAGCAAATGTCAAGCGATTACCTTCTCTCGTAAACATAACACACAGCAGTATTATTATCGTCTCAACGACAGGGTGTTGAATCAAGTCGATCAAATTGTCGATCTAGGTGTCGTCCTAGACAAAAAACTTAATTTCAATTTGCACTATGATAATATTACCGCCAGAGCCAACAAACTTCTTGGCTTCATAAAGAGAAGAGCCACAGAATTCGACAATATATGGGTCACAAAAACTCTCTTTTGCTCTCTAGTGCGCCCTATCCTGGAATATGCATGTCCTATCTGGGATCCCATATTTCTCATAAGTAGCAATAGGATAGAATCAATTCAGAAGAAATTTATCCTCTTTGCTCTGAGAAGTCTACACGACCCGCGTGACTTTCTAAGACTACCACCCTACACGGACAGGCTCAAAGTATTGGATCTCTTGCCGCTCTCTGCTAGGAGAAAATTTCTTATCGCATCTCTCACCTTAGAAGTGCTTAACGGCAACCTTAAAGTTCAGTTTCTGTCGGATATGATCAAGTTCAATGAAGACATCCGACTTACAAGACATACGAAACTGCTAAAGGAATACCCACATCGGACTGAGTATGGAAGGAATGAGCCGGTCAACAGATGCTGTATGATCTTTAACAATTATAGATCATGTTACTCCCTTTCTATAAATAAAGCATCCTATAAAAAAAAACTTAAATCCTTCCTGACATCCTAAATACTAACACTTTTTAGAATTAAGTAATTTAAATACGCCAGTGATTTGTTTCATTTTTTGTTGTATTTAGTTTAAGTGTGCCTTGTTTGGCGAATAAATAAATAAATAAATATACAGACTCTACAAGGAGGCTGACTGCAAAACCCAAAGGTCGACTGACGAAATCGAAACTCAAATGGAACTTACACGGACTAAGATTGAGTTGGGACGGCCGACACGAGTGCCGGGCCGTACCCAACAAATAATCGCAGTTCCGCTAAACCTGAAGGAAGAAATGGTCTGTCTGTCTAAAAAAAATAGAACAAGGTGTTTTCCTCTCAAATAGCCTGCTACCCAAGGGGAAGGACACCGTTCCGGTAAGCATTCTCAACAGTACCAATACCGCAGTGCCCATAGCCGCACTTAACCTAACACTGGTCCCAACCAGTACATATGAAATAGTCCCACTTCAATCGATACCGCGGCCAACCGTAGTACAACGATCTACTAAAAATCCGGCCCCCAAGGCCCCTGAAACGTATGCCTGCGAGATCCCTAGCCAAAATGCCATTCGTACATTCTTAAACACAGTCGCTCTATTCCTAATCAATCATTTAATAACCATATGGTCCGCATGTAACCCTAAGTGCGCCGACCAAGCATTTAGCCCCCAAGGCTTAATCCAAACTATCGGTGCTTGTGAGTACAAGAGCCCCAACGTTGGCCAACAAACTCCATCACCCTCTCTCATAAAAAATAAGAAGAAGGGAACAACTTCCCAAACAAAGGCACCATACACCCCTGCCACTAAATTCCAAAAAAAAAACAAACGATTAGGTACGCAAACCCCAAAGAGCATGACCGAGGCAAGAATTAACCATATCCGGTATTCATCAAACCACGAATATCCGGCTCCTCAAGACCTCGAAGCCCGCTTAGAACAGATCAACAAAGAATTGAACCTGGATGAAAACCTAAGCGCGGAAGAAAGACAGTCGATCACCGACCTCTGCTACGAATACCACGATATTTTCCATCTAAAGGGTGATCTCCTCACGCATACAACCGCCATCCAACACGAAATACCTTTAATACGGGACCAGGCACCCATAAACCAAAAAATGTACCGATTGCCAGAAAGTCAGAGGCAGATAATAAATGACCAGCTACAAGAAATGCTGGAAAACGATATTGTACAGCCTAGCAAAAGCCCGTGGAACTCCCCTCTCCTATTAGTTCCCAAGAAGGCAGGCGCAGACGGTGAAAAAAAGTGGCGAGTCGTCGTCGATTTTCGTAAACTTAACGAAAAAACAATCGGCGACGCCTACCCATTGCCACGAATAGAAGAGATCCTGGACCAGCTAGGACACTCGCGTTATTTTACCACTCTTGATCTTGCCAGCGGCTATCACCAAGTTCTGGTTGATCCCAGGGATCAAGATAAAACCGCTTTCAGCACCAATTACGGGCACTACGAGTTCAAACGTATGCCGTTCGGGCTAAAAGGAGCCCCGGCTACGTTCGAAAGACTAATGAACTACGTACTCACCGGCCTGCAAGGCCTCGAATGTTTCGTCTACCTAGATGACATTGTCATCTATGGTAAGAGCCTAGAAGACCATAACCGGAAGTTCAGAAAAGTCTTCGACAAACTGAGGGAGCATAACCTCAAATTGCAGTCCGAAAAGTGCCAATTCCTACGTAAGGAGGTAGTCTACCTAGGGCACATCTGCTCAGAGAAAGGAGCGCTCCCGGACCCCAGGAAAACGGCGTGCGTCCAAGAATTCCCGGAACCACGCACTATACGCCAGGTCCAATCTTTCATCGGACTCGCGAATTACTACAGAAAGTTTATTCCCGACTTCTCAAGAATCGTCCGGCCTCTAACCAATCTTCTCCGTAAGGACGTAAAATTCTCCTGGACTCCCAGATGCCAAGAATCCTTCGACCAAATCAAGGCAGCTCTGGTCAAACCCCCCTACTCATCTACCCCGACTTCACTAAACCCTTCAATCTGACTACAGATGCCAGTAGTGAAGCCCTTGGGGCCGTACTTTCGCAAGGGGAAGTGGGAAAGGACCAACCCATCGCGTACGCCAGCCGAACCTTGAACAAGGCTGAGCGAAACTATTCCACCATCGAAAAAGAGCTTTTGGCAATAGTCTGGGCCGTGAAGAATTTCAGGTGCTACCTACAAGGTCGCACATTCACAGTGTATACCGATCACAAGCCGTTGAAAGGAGTTTTCAACGTTAAAGATGCTACAACCCGATTGGTGCGTTTCCACCATAAACTTTCTGAATACGACTATCACATCGAATACAAACCCGGCAAGTACAATACTAATGCCGACGCCCTCAGTCGTATTCCCTGCCCCAACTCAATCCAAGATACTAAGGCTCAACAAACTTTCACTGTCAAGGCAATAGTGCACGCCCCCATGGAACCTCCCCCCGGAGGCCACAATCAAAGATGCAACGCAGTCACCCGTGCCCAAGCACGAGTGAAAAGACCGATTACTACGCCCGGAAAAGAGGCCCAAACGGAGGTAACAGATATAGGCATCGCGCCCGAAGGCGACGGTATAAAACAGTCAGAGAACCAACCACTCAATTCACCCGAATCCACAACCACGCAGCCTCAAGAGGCTGAAACCAATTAAAGGCCCAAAATCACGGTAATCACGGACCCCGAAGAGATAACCACCATCTTGAAAGACTATCATGACTCCGCTTTCGGAGGTCATCAAGGCGTGATCAAAACGTACAAACGAATCCGTAGGAAGTACTGGTGGCGCCACATGCTTAGGGATATAGGAAAATATATTCGAAGATGCAGGGAATGACAGACAAATAAGTCCACACCGGCCCTTAAAATGCCGATGGTAATCACAGACGTGGCCGAAAGACCTTTCGACAAGGTCTACCTAGACATAGTGGGACCTTTAGAAACTACCCACTCCGGGAACCTATACATCTTAACATTTCAAGATAACCTAAGCAAATTCCTAGATTGCTATGCTATTCCGAATGCCGAAGCCGAAACAGTAGCACAAATAGTCTTTGACCAAATCATTACCCGCTACGGGATACCCAAAAGTATAGTGACTGACCAAGGTACCAACTTTCTTAGTGGCCTCTTCAAAGGCCTGTGCAAACTCTTGAAAATCAAAAAATTACAAACTTCCGCCTACCACCCCCAATCAAACGGCGCTTTGGAAAGGGCCCACAGGCCCCTAGTGGAATACTTGCGCAGTATCACTGACCAAAACCCCAAAGCCTGGGATCAATACTTACGCACTGCCGCGTTCGTCTATAATAATAGTGTCCATGACAGCACTAAACTAACCCCAATGGACTGTCTTTATGGGTTCTCACCCGACATTCCATCCAACCTGAAGAAAGATCCCGAACCGTTATACAATCACGAAAGCTACTACCACATTCTAAAATATAAACTACAGAAAACATACGCAATAGCCCGACAAAATTTGCTAGCCAGCAAACAGAGATCTAAAGCCCACTACGACCAAACCACCAGATCACACACCTTCCATATCGGCGACCAAGTACTTATTAAAAGCGAAAATCGAAAAGGAAAACTATCCCCCATTTGGAGAGGACCCTACACCGTGGCCGCGATAGCTAGCCCCGTGAACACTAAAGTCAAAATAGGCAACAAGCTTACGGTAGTTCATAATAATCGCCTGAAACCCTTTTTCGAGTAAATGACACACCAACTAGCCACTAAACTAGGCCCCTCACATAACTCGCTAAGCGACCTAGCCATCTCATGGTATACGCAGTATTCAAAACTGGGCTGCTAAACTCGCTCTCTGACGCTACCTAGAACTATTCAGCTAGTGGGCGAAAGCTCTGAGGAATATGTAAACAAAGAAAAATAGTAATTACAGTTATTAAATAAGAAAGAATTGTGGAAGAAAAGAGTAAGAGTAGTAAATAAGAATTAAACGAAAGAATCAATTTTCAATACAAAAAGAAAAATAGTAATTACAGTTATTAAACATAGAAAAAATTATTGTGGAAGGAAAAAGAAAGATTAGTAAGTAAGAATTATTGTGGAAGGAAAGACAAAGATTAGTAAGTAAGAATTATTATGCTATATAGAAAAAATCCTAATAAAAAATCTATTCAATGAGCAATCTCAACAACTTACTACACCGCAAGTATTTTAAATTAATTAACAAAAATAAATAAAAAATAATAATTACTAACTTTAAGCGCAAAAGAAAAATCGATTTTTTTTGATATTAAAATTTAAATCGAAATTCAAAAAAAAAACATTTCCTCGAATTTACACATTATTTCTCTCCTCTTATATCATATAATATTTTCATTGAAATTTATTATTTTTTATTCATTGCCATTTTTTTTATTATTTTTTTTAATACAGATTATTTTATACAAGAAAAAAACACTATAATCCGAATCCAAAAAAAAATAAGCAATATTTATAATGTAAAACTAGGAAATAAGAATTATAAAACTAAAGTGGGCGACAGCCCTCAGGAATGTAGGCTATAGATTAGAAAAGAAAAAGAAATATGGGCGAAAGTCTTTAAATAAAAAGTAAACAGTTACATTAATTAAAATAAACAGACATATGTACATATGTGAGAATTTTAAATGGACAAACATCTTTCTTTTGAAAATTAAAAATATGTAATAATAGGAATTTAAGTAATTTTATGAATAAGAAACGTAAGAAACTAAAGAATATTGCATGCCCAAAAAGTATATATTACAAATGGCCTAAAGTGGGCGACAGTCCTCAGGAAGGTAGGCTAAAACATTAAGAATTTAAGAAATATAATATAATAAGAATTTAAGTAATTCTAGGAATAAGGAAATGTAAGAAAGTAAAAACTTTTTTTTTTAAATTTAAAGAAGCCAAAACAATAATTGCATGTTCTAAGAATTAAGAAGGCCCACGTACTAAGTTAGATTTAAAGAAAAATGTATCCAAAAAAAAGAGGGTAAAATCCAAAAGCGAAAAACCAATTACAAGCAAAAGCCCTTTAAGGGCGCCGCCCCAAATCCGCCAGAAAACGCAACCCGACTCGCCCCTAACCAGTTAACTCAGGCGCAAACTCAAAGCCACTATTTACAAGCGCAATTCCTAAAAAACAACCAAATGCCGAGAAACCACGCCGTTCGGGCCCTTAAAAGACGTACATATGTATAACCTAAAGTAGAAACAACCCAATCAAGAATTTGTCCTAAAATTTTAAAAAAACGAGCAATGCTCCCTTAGCTTTGCTTCGTAGCATTCCTCTTATTGAGCCCCCCAAGGAGTTGTTATAAACAAAAACCCGCCTAATAGTCCAGTCAAATTAGGGTTTCACCTCGGAGAGGTAATAAGCTGAAAATTTGTATGAACCTTTGTTTTGGCATTCTAAACTATATGTCAAGTCTCATAAAATCTCGTGTCCGCATCTTGAGATATTAGAGGTCAAAGGTCACCAAAATCAGTTTTTCGGAAATATCTCGTAAATTATCGGCTTTACGTAAATTTTGGTTAAGTAAAGTTTGTTCATTAGATAAATCTGCATAAAAGTTTCCTATACCGAATTTACGTAGAACCAATAGTTTTCGAGATAAAGGGCTGAGAAGTCTTGGCATCGTGCTGCATTCGTTTCCGCACCACCTCTGAGGTAGAATGCAAGGGACGTTTTTTACATGGTGTTCTCGTAGGCCTAATCCATGGGTTACAAGTTATGATAAAATTTTTTGATTATCTCTCTATCTCTTCTATTTTCACTTCTTCCATATTGTCATCTTCATCAGCACTCATCTCAGAGGACAATAACGAAATGTGGTCGGCGTTATATCATTCAACTCAGGTTCAATGGTAGTATCCTAGGACATCGAATTGAGACACGACTGGCCTCGACAAGAGCCATACGCTACGAAACATGACAACCCTACTTTTCTGCATTCACTTGATGCATGTACCTTTGAACCTCCGAAACTTCAGTAGCCGGTCAGTTGGCTTTATGGACTTTTGAGAAATTATTTGTGAATCCAAAATAAAGAGAATCCCGGTCGAAAATCTCCAGTTGGCAGTTGTCAGAGGTACATGTATCAAGTGAATGCAAAAAAGTAAGATTGCCTTGTTCCGTAGCGTATGGCTCTTGTCGGGGCCCATCGTGTTTCAATAGTATGTCCGAGGATACAACCGTTGAATATAAGTTCAACGATGATGACGCCGACCACATTTCATTATTTTCTTCTGAGATAATTGTAGATGAAGATGACAATATGGAAGAAGTGAAAATAGAAGAGATAGAGAGATAATCAAAAAATTTTATCATAACTTGTAACCCATGGATTAGGCCTACGAGAACACCATGTAAAAAACGTCCCTGGCATTCTACCTCAGAGGTGGTGCGGAAACGAATGCAGCACGATGCCAAGACTTCTCAGCCCTTTATCTCGAAAACTATTGGTTCTACGTAAATTCGGTATAGGAAACTTTTATGCAGATTTATCTAATGAACAAACTTTACTTAACCAAAATTTACGTAAAGCCGATAATTTACGAGATATTTCCGAAAAACTGATTTTGGTGACCTTTGACCTCTAATATCTCAAGATGCGGACACGAGATTTTATGAGACTTTTGACATATAGTTTAGAATGCCAAAACAAAGGTTCATACAAATTTTCAGCTTATTACCTCTCATTCCGAGGTTGACCCCTTTTTTTGCCTTATTTGACTGGACTATAAAACAAAAATGCCTTCTAAAATTTAATAATCATTAAATTTCTCAAATTTTCAAAAATCTAAATTCCCAAATATGTACAATCGAACAAAAATAAATATTTCATTTCAGTTCGATTAAATTACAAATATTTCAAAATTTAAAAAAAGATCTCCCATTTCTAAAAGTTTTAACAAATTATCCCACGGGAAATCCAAATTGCATCTCGGCACATTTTTCCCTACACGGGAACAACGAATTGGCCGTTGCAATATTTTCTTGGAAATCCACGGTGATAAACACCGTGGATCAACATGAAATTAAAGGGCAAAAAAAAACCAGCGATCCACATTCGAATCTTATCAGACTCGGGTGTCAGGTTTCGTCTGGGTTTTATGCTCAAATCTTGTCTTCTCCTTGCTGCACATTTTGGCGGCGAAAAAACTTTTTGTTGAGATCGACAATTTGTTCCTTACGACGGGAGAAAAGTGTTTTTCCACGTTAAAAAACGGCCGGCTGGTGCCGGTGAAAATCTTTAATGTTACGAGTGTTCTTTGAGCCCTAAGCGGCGACGGACGTTTTAACGTAGATCGGTCCAAATTTTTTGTAGCCACCATCGGGTGGCTGTTAAATAAGAGAGTGTTAATTTAACCCTTATCGGCGGCGGGCGGTTCGGATCAGGCGAGATAGTTTTAGATCACAACTGGGCGGAAGATAATAATCCCAAATTGTGGCGGATAAATACTTGACGGTTCAAATTGTTATAAATGCCAAAATGGTGGCTGATGATTAATAAAGTTTTAGTTTTTTAAAATTAAGTTAAGAATCCCAAATTGTGGCGGATAAATACTTGACTGTTCAAATTGTTATAAATGCCAAAATGGTGGCTGATGATTAATAAAGTTTTAGTTTTTGAAAATTAAGTTAATAATCCCAAATTGTGGCGGATAAATACTTGACGGTTCAAATTGTTATAAATGCCAAAATGGTGGCTGATGATTAATAAAGTTTTAGTTTTTGAAAATTAAGTTAAGAATCCCAAATTGTGGCAGATAAATACTTGACTGTTCAAATTGTTATAAATGCCAAAATGGTGGCTGATGATTAATAAAGTTTTAGTTTTTGAAAATTAAGTTAATAATCCCAAATTGTGGCGAATAAATAGTTGACTGTTCAAATTGTTATAAATGCCAAAATGGTGGCTGATGATTAATAAAGTTTTAGTTTTTGAAAATTAAGATAATAAGCCCAAATTGTGGCGAATAAATAGTTTACTGTTCCAACTGTTATAAATGCCAAAATGGTGGCTGATGATTAATAAAGTTTTAGTTGTAATAATCCAAAATTGTGAGGATGAAGAAATAAACATTGGACTTTTAAATCGTTCCCGTATTCCTAAATTTGCATTGATATAAGGATATCCATTCAAAGGCATTAAGACATAAAGCAAGACCAGTAAAACCATAAGGTAATAAAAAAAAAGAACAAAATATATATTAAATACAACAAAGTGAGGGGAAAACGTAAATATAACATGGCGGATGCCGCGTGCCCCTACGGGGATTCCGCTTCGGACGACGCCCACCTTACATTCTTTGAATGTGTTAGGTGGGAGGCCGAACGAAGCTCGATGGAGGAGGGCCTCGGAAGCATGACCCCCGACATAATTGTTGGGACCATGCTACGAGGCCCTGAGAAATGGTCGAGGGTGGCGCGGTTTGTCCAGACCGTCCTAAAAACAAAGAAGACGGAGACGGAGGTTCGCTGATCCGTCTCCACGGAGCCCTGGAATCTTCTTGTCCGTGATCGGAGGGACACGAAAGGGTCATGTTGGTGACGCCCGCCCGAAGTAATGCCTCGCGGCGGTGCCGGGCGGGACCAAACGTCACCGAAAGGGGTGGTGAGTTTAGTCAGTAAAAATCTGACACTACCGTCTGAGGCCGGACCCTCAGCGGTGTCTATGAAGATTCTCACCACCCCTCGCAAAAAAAAAAATGCATTGTAAATAGTACATAGGACATAATACATAGTACATAGTATATAGTACATAGTAAATAGTGCATAATATACAGTACATAGTAAATAGTGTGTAGTACATAGTACATAATACATAGTGCATAGTACATAGTGCATAGTACATAGTACATACTACATAATTCATAATACATAGCACATAGAACATAATAATTAATACATAATAATTAGTACATAGCTCATAGTACGTAGTACACTACATAGTCCATAATACACAATACTTAATATATAATATTAAATATATAATATTCAATATATAATATTTAATATATAATATTTAATATATAATATTTAATATATAATATATAATTCATACTACATAATTAAAACTAAAACCCCCAAAGGAAACATTTTTCTCTCGTGATGGTACGTGCGCGTGATGGCACACAAAAAGTGCGCGTGACGCGAGCTTTTAGTTTTTTCCCCAGGCCAAAAAGTGCCCAACGTGCCTATAGAAGTTTTCACTTCAAAAATATTTCACTACGCTCGATCTGAGAAACGGGTTTTTCCACGTGAAAATAGCATCCAATTCAATTAAGTTCACGTCGTTTGTCATGCCATATGGACAATTCGAGTACCCACGCATGCCATATGGCCTAAAGAACGCTACCGCGGTTTTTCAACGTTTCATACACAATATCTTCAGAGATTTAATAGACGCGGGGCTAATTGTTATTTATATGGATGATATTATCATTGCCACAGAAGATTTTGAAACACACCTTAAGCTGGTGGCTGAAGTCTTACGTAGAATGACCGAGAGGGAATTAGAAATAAAACTTAGCAAATGTAAATTCGGCTATGCAGAAATAGACTACTTAGGCTATTCCGTAAATAAGTTGGGGATTAAGCCTAGTGATGTTCATGTGAATACGATAAAAAATTATCCGACGCCAACTAATCCAAGAGAAGTCAGATCATGCTTAGGTTTGTTTTCACACTTTAGAGGGTTTGTGCCTAATTATGCCCGAATAGCGAGACCACTGCAGCAGGTAGTTAAAGAAGGTGCAGATTTCGTTTTTACCAAGGAATGTGAATTATCATTCGAAGAGCTCAAACGGAAGCTTTCATCAACACCCGTGCTGTCTATATACGACCCAAAGAAACATACCGAATTACATTGTGATGCTAGTAGTGCTGGTTATGGTTCAGTACTGCTGCAAAAGCAGATTGACGGCAAACTTCATCCCATCATGTATTTCTCGAAAGCTACAACAGCCGCTGAAATGCGCTACCACAGCTTCGAGCTAGAAACATTGTCCGTCATATATGCCTTGCGGCGCTTTAGAGTTTACTTGGATACCCTTTAAAGTGGTCACCGACTGCAATTCTTTGGCGCTTACGTTGAGCAAAATAATGCTAAACCCGCGAATTGCCAGATGGGCACTGGAGTTAGGAAATTGCAATTATGTCATTCAGCACCGCAGTGGCGCGAGTATAGGTCACGTAGATGCCCTTAGCCGATGCAAGTCCGCTGGCACCGCCGATATTGGGGACTCGCTAACCGCCGTTGTAGAGGAGGGCGATTGCGTGCTCGGCGACATTGGAGTGGCCGCGATTTGTGAAGTATTTACAGTATCCAATGGAGCCGAGGTAGACTTTAATATACACGTGACACAAAATCGAGACCCAAACATCAGATCCATAAGAAGTAAATTAGAAGAAGAATCGTTACCTGGCTATGAGTTGCTAAACGGTTTGGTTTTCAGAAGAAGTAAGAAGAACGATTTGCAGCTTATGGTGCCCTCCGAAATGAAGACTAATGTCGTCAGATTGATTCATGAGAAGATAGGCCATTTAGCAGTAGACAAAACTTGCGACCAATTGAAAAGGAACTATTGGTTCCCAAGAATGAAAAAAAAAGTTGGTAGGTATATTCAAAACTGCATTCGATGCATAATGTATTCAGCGCCGCCCCGTATAAATGAACATAATCTGCATAATATTCCAAAGAAGCCAATTCCATTTGACACGGTCCATTTGGATCATTTCGGCCCCCTGCCGTCGATTAGGTCAAAAGGTAAGCACATCCTGGTTGTTATAGATGCTTTCACCAAGTACGTGCGACTGTACCCCGTCAATTCCACTAGTACCCGGGAAGTGCTCTCCTGTTTAGATAAATATTTCGGCTATTACAGTAGGCCGCGACGGATCATCACTGACCGTGGTTCTTGTTTTACATCTTCAGAATTCGGAGCGTATTTGTTGAATAATAATATTTCCCACGTAAAAGTAGCCGCTGCGTCTCCTCAGGCTAACGGCCAGGTGGAGCGGGTGAACAGAGTACTAAAAGCAATGTTGAGTAAGGTTAGCGAACCACTGCAGCACTCTGACTGGTCGAATATGCTAACGTTAGTAGAATATGGCCTAAATAATACGGTGCATTCGACCACCAAACAGACACCGAGTAGACCATTGTTCGGCGTTGGTCAGAGAGGAAAAGTCATTGATGAACTCACAGAGTACCTAGAAGACAAGTGTTATGGGGACTCGACCCCTGATTTGGGTGAACTCAGACAGTCGGCTTCTGATGCCATTGAAAAGTCCCAGCAAAATAACTTGGATTACTTTCTAAGAAGGAGTACACCGGCCAAATTGTATGCTGAGGATAATTTTGTTGTAATACGGAATGTTGATACCGTGGTTGGTACAAACAAGAAGTTAATTCCGGTCTTCCGTGGCCCGTACGTTGTGCATAAAGCACTACCGCATGATCGATATGTCATCAGGGATATCGACAATTGCCAGTTGACACAGTTACCATATGATGGGTTCGTCGAGGCCAAACGCATGAGGCAGTGGCTACCGCAGCAGGAATGTTCGGGCAGCTAGCGCTCGGTCATCAAAGGCAACACTTGTTAGTTATGTAAGAATAGGATCGAGGTCGATCCGATGGTCATATTGGCCGAAGTTGTAATAGAAAAATGTTAGTAATAATAAAAATACGCCATCTGTGTTAAAAAGGCGAAAAGAAGTTAGTTTTCAAGACACTTGCTATTAGCTGCGTTCCCTTGGGCGATCCGGAGCACTCCAGAGTACATCACCAATGGAACGCGATTTTTTGATGTCAGAAGTAAATACAAGTAAAACGTAAAAGTGCAGGGGTAGTTGGGAGTATTCCGGAGTACTCGGGAGTAGAAAATATTACCCAATGGAACGCATTATTATTGTTTTTACCCCTAGAACATGAAATGTAACGTAACTAAAAAAGAAGAAGAAGGGGATTTAGATAAAGTAAAAAAGAAAAAAACAGAACTGACTTGCTCAAAAAGATTAATATTAAAAATTAAGAATCACTGTTTTAAATAAATAATAAAGCGTTTCTAATAATATTAAATAAAGCATAGTTTTAAAGTATAGTGTGTCACAGGTATAATGAAAGTCCAAAATGAAAGTATTTTACTTTCATTTGGACTGTAATTTCGGTTAAATGACATCTGTTGGAAAATTGGAAACTACATTTTAAAATAAAAGAATTTGATTTCACATTAGTTTAGCAAAAATTTGCAAGGATATTTTCTTTACTACTTTAAAAAATATTTTTTTAAATATTCCAAATTAAAACAGCTTAAAATTAAAGCAAAAAACACGCAGGTTTATATCCTCACTTGATATGCCACATTGATTATATACTTACTACTAGACATTACACCATGACTTGAACGACATGACGGACTAGTGTTGCAAAGGGAGATTCCTTAGCTTGACCATGCCCATTAAAAAAATTCAAAAATAAAAATCATTTTATATATCTCAATACTAGTACAATTATCCATAAAAATTACAAGTTTCTACGAATTAAAATACCTAAGAAAAAAATCTAAAAATTTGTCACATTTTTCGCTAAAAACAGTTAAATAATCCCTTAAAACCCATTTCATTTTTCTCAACATAATAAGAAACGCTTGATGCCAAATTTCCCATTAAAGTCGTCTCGCCCATTCATTTCTTTACCCCATTGTCCAATTTCACCCATCGGCCACGAAATCATCATCACAAAAAACGTAGGAATCTATTTGTAGACCCGCAGCCACTAAAATAAAAGCCGCAGCTAATGATTTTTTTCCAAAAGCGCGAAAGGCCTTTTCATAAACAAGGAAAAGTTTATTTCGGAAACTAACCATATAGAGGAGAACAAAACCCTGCGATACTAGCGCACGAAGTTCATAGCGTCGTAGTCTGATGTTATTTTGACTCGCGTTTGTCCATATCTACTTAGTATATAATCAATGTATGCCAGATGCAAATGAGGGTGTTTACATTGGACGTAGGAACGAACGTTCGTCACGAGTTTGATGGTGAAGGGGGAAGTGGAGGTGATGAAGGAAAATGACGAACGAAAATTAAAATTCTTGTTCGTGACGGAATGTGGAACAGTTTTTGATTGGTTATTGCAAGCCACGTGATTATATCATTTTCAACTGTTTCACATTTTTCCTAAAATTGACGTTAGGAGTTAAATTCGTTATTTAAGATTTAAAGAAAAAAATTAAAATTTTACAATTAAACTAAACTAGAGTTATTCAAATTGTAAATTTGAATTTTTATTTTATGTTTTTAAAAATATTGTTTTAGGTTTATATAGAAAATTATTAATATTGCCACAATTGAAATTGTAGTTAGAAAATATTTATTAGAATTGAAATGTATTCGTGTCTGGTTTTTCCGTATGTATATTTTTTTTAAAGAATAAATTTAGTTTAGTTTTTTTAAACTATTTATTTTTTTATTTATTTAACTTCCTTTCCTCAAATGTTGAAACGTTTTAAGAATTTCATAGGCCTGTATTCACCGACCTGGATAATAAATATCGTGGACATTTCGTATTTACCGACCGCGATTTTCGGTACACGGATAAAGTTAATATCAGTTCCGAGCTGGTAATAAGTTAAATCCGCTGATTTCTATCCTCTGAATTTTCGAATTTTCAAAATTTAACAAAAAATGCGGGAATAAAATTGCAACTGAAGATGAATTAAATTTTTAATAACCATCACCCCTTGAGTGAATATATTTTAGTTCCTGATCTTAAATAAAAATATTCGCCGGCAAAACTGTTTTCAAATTGTTTTTGTTGGCAAAAACAGTTTTTGCATAAGGTTTTCATTAGTTTAGTCATAAAAAAGGTGAAAACCCGAATGAATTTAACCGGATTCTTTCTCCATTATTTTGCAAAATAAATTATGCAAACATTGAAAACATAATCAAAACAAAATATATCTCTCCGATTCCAAACGTTTCAATCAAAGTGACAGTCGCTTTCGTCTAATTTTGTAATGTGAACATGAAGGGGGAAGAACGTACGTGGGCACGTTCCTTCCTACGTCTAGTGTAATCACCGTCAATGAAAGTAGAGTGTAATGTGTCACCCCATAATTTGCTTGACCATCATAATGAAAGTTACCATCATAATGAAAGTATAGTGTGTCACAGGTATAATGCACGTAAGAAACGCACGTCATCTGGGCGCTCTCCTGTACTGTGTTTCCATGCAGAGTTTATCCTGAGTTTACTCAGATTAAGCGCCCATGGAAACGGGGATTGAGTAAAGTGTCGTTAAATCCAAGTAAACTCAACGAAGCCAGTCCGATTAAGCCGGGTTTTGCATATGTGTGTGTTTCACTATCCTTTACTGCACATATACAAATGGCGAGGCAATGTAAAATTAATTATCTGTCACTTTAACCCAGAACCGTCATGGAAACAGCATCGAGTGATCTTGAGAGAAAAAGCTTTCTGTTTGCTTAACGAAAACTCTACCCTGGCTCATGGAAACACAGTAATGGAAATTAATGGATTCGGCCATATTGGACGTACGTCGGTCATATTTTGTTTCGTTAAGTTTCGTTAAACCTAAAAATGAGAAAAGAACCGCGCCCAACGTACGTTTTGTGAGAATTTGTAGTTAAATCGATGACAGCTGATTTTTTTTGTTGGTTTTTTGTGGGTTTTAAACAAGAAAGAGTATTGAAAATGCTGTGCTTCAAATTTATGGGAGTGATTTTGATGAGAAATTTATTATAATTGAAAAAAAACATGATTATTTTTAATATGCAAAGATTAATAGCCAAGTTTTAATAGTCAATGAATAATATTTATGCATTTTAATAATTCTAAACTTGTGAAAACTTTCCGTATACACAAACCATTACACGTTTGACGAAAGTTTGATATTTACGCAGGTCGGCTGACGTGCGTTTTTACGTTCATTATATACTGTGTTTCCATGAGCCAGGGTAGAGCTTTCGTTAAGTAAACAGAAAGCTTTTTCCCCCAAGATCACTCGATGCTGTTTCCATGACGGTTCTGGGTTAAAGTGACAGGGCCTATTCACACAGTGCACATTCATGGCGCCTAAAACCGGTTTTATAGATGAGAGAGCGAAGGGAGCGGAAGAACTTAACGAAACATTTTTCACGCAAAAGCAAACGCGTGAAAACTGGCACACATATAAAAAGTTACTTCTATTTCTTGCATTCTTTAGCTCTGTTTTACTCTAACAAGTAAATTTCATCTACAATACATTTAAATGTTCCTGTAAAGCATTCAAATTTACTATCCATAATTTACGCCCTGTGTGAGTAGCTAGGAGTTGAATAAAACCGGCTTTACTCACCACAGTTCACAGATAATTAATTTTACATTGCGTCGTCGTCGGATACTGAAACACATACATATACAAAACCCGGCTTAATCGGACTGGCTTCGTTGAGTTTACTTGGATTTAACTACACTTTACCCAATCCCCGTTTCCATGGGCGATAAATCTGAGTAAACTCAGGATAAACTCTGCATGGAAACACAGTAATAGTTGGGCCTTTAGCCCTATAGTAAGTGTGTTTCTTTACGAATCCCGGGATCTCTGGGATCCCGAGATTTTTGTGAAAGGTAGGGATAGAAATGTCAAAAGTTAAGAAACGCTTCATGGAGGCTATACAAGGTGTGGTGATTATTGGTGGCGCTGCAGTCAAATGTACCCCAAAAAACGATTGTATTTATCCGGTTCATGGCAAAGTTCGTTTATTACTAATTTTTAGAATTAGAATTTAAAAAAAATTTATTGAGCTTCATAACAAGTTAATACATACATTTTTATACATTTCTTACTGCTGACTTAACACTATTAGTACGTATACATGATGAGTTGAACCCAGGTTGAACCCGAGTTCAAATGCATGTAGACGCGAGTCGAGTTGAGATAGGGTCGACTGAACTCGACTCATCTCTGCTACCTGGGTTGAGTTGAAATTATGCATATAGACGCGATCTCAGTAGTTGAGTAGTTGAATTATTTGACAGTAGCATTTTTGTATTTTGTTTGTGATTTTTGTCGAATTTTGTCGATTGTCGAAAATTCAACTCAACCTCAACTGAGCAACTACAAATACAAAAAAAAACAAATATGGCGAACTTTGGTTGTTTCAGTACGTTTTAATATACAAGTTTACTAATACGTTAACGTTACTGTCTATGTGTCTGCTCATAACCTTCTTTATAGAAAGTAGAAAGCCATGAACATGCCATCCGCACACATACATGTAAGCAATTCGGTGGTCCAGGTGCCATATTCGCTTCCTGTCAAATTGTATGGAAAAGTGGATGTGAGAATTGGTTTTTTTTTTGTTTCTTTAGTGAAATAATTATATAAAAAGAAAGTTATTAACTCAATTAAGGCCGTTTGCCAACATACCATTTCGAATTTTTTTCATTTCCCAGGGCACTTCGATATTCTAAAGTGTGCCAAAATACCAATTCACACATTTCAATGACAGTTACAGTTTTTGAGTAAAAAAGGACGATAAATATTTGTGCTAGATTTTATAATTTTTTTTTAAAATTTTATTATCTTATTATGATTGTTTATTCTTTTTTTTATAAATAAATGATTGAGCTTTATCCTTGATTTCATTATTTTTTTAGTTCCTTCCTGCTAAACTAAAAAATATACTAAAATGATGACTGCTTGCGAGTGTTTAAGACCAAAGAATTATAAAAATTCGTATGCAGTTATGTTATGTTTGACCCATCTCCACTTAGCTAAGCAATAAACGGGTTATTTTAAGTTATGTCTTTTTGCATATTTCCTTTTTCCATAATTTATTGTTATTTACTTGTTTGCTTGTTCAAATTTATTTAACGGCTACCCTTGATTAATAAAAACTGAAATGAGTTAAAATAATTTACTCATTTCCATAGACGCAAACCGTCGAAAATCAAATTAGTAGCTTGAAATGAGTTTTCCATACAAATTGACGTCTGAATTGCTATTTTGGCACAGGGCCTAAGTGTGTTTCTTAACTAAATCCCGGGATCCCTGGGAGCCCGAGTTTTTGTTAAAGGGTGGGGATACAACTGTCAAAGTAAAGAAATACTTTCTGGGATGATTGAGAAATCCAAGAAGAAGAACTATTTATTTATTTGCACTAATAGTCTCGATAACAAAAAACTTCAATTTAATTATTATTTTCACTGTTGTTTCGATAACACAACACTTCAATTTATTTATTATATGCACTATTGCCTCGATAACACGAATATCTTTTATTAAATCTATTGATGTTGAAAATTGAGAACTGTCACCTTAGCTGAGAACTGTCACCTTTTGATATTTCTCATTTAATCCAAGCCGCCAGAAGTCCAGACTTCTGGCTCTTTGGGATGGAGGGGAAATGATTCCGAGAAAGTAAAGAAACATGAATTGGGTTCCCAGGGATCCCGGGATTTCGTAAAGAAACGGGCTGAATATGACGAAAACAATTAAATAAAAATGTTGTCATTGGGCGCGTTTAGGCCCGAGTTATTTTAACTGTTAAATTAGCGCCGTTAGCTTAGCACCGTTTCTAGCATGCCCTTTGACAGTTCTCATTTTACAGCTAATAATAAGCAGAAATAATAATATTTCTCATTTTACAAATGATAAAAAGGTAAAAAATGAATATTAATAATAATATCTTCATGTTGTATTGGAATATTTCTAAATTATTTGCTTACACCAAAAGCATGGAGAATATACAAGGAGACAAAACTCCGTGTTGTCAATTTTCGTTTGATTATTGGTGGCGCTGTAGTCAAATGTACCCCAAAAAACATGGCCGATTGTATTTATCCGGTTCATGGTAAAGTTCGTTTATTACTAATATATTTTACGTTTAGCAGCTTACAGCTGTTTACCAGCTTCTAAATTCGATTTTATATCAATGCGATTATTCGTAATTAATCAATTTTTGATGTTTCCAATGAATTTTTATCAAATTCATGCGGGTACATCGGACAAAGGTGACATCTGTGGCCAAAAATGAACTAGAAGTTTAGTTTCTTCTACCCATCCATTTCCTGTCATTTTCCCCATAAGAGTTTTGTCTCCTTGTATATTCTCCATGACCAAAAGTTTCAAGCAAACGTCAATTCATTTTGGCTGTGCTATATTTTAGCTAAGCCAAAAAGCAGAAATAAGTTAGCTAACAGCGCTAAAAAAATGCTGTTTACGCCGTTGTTAACTTGCCTAACTCAGTTAAATTAACTTGGGCCTAAACGCGCCCATAGAAGTGATATCTAAAAATTATAAATTTTAGTGCGATTTTCGTGTTTTTTTTAGTGTCTTACAGTGGGCCTTATTACAAAAAAAGAAACTACATATTATATTCATGTAAACCTCATGTGATTTGATTAAAAAAACTAAAAAACATTGAGTGATTGTGCGTTAATTGTAAAGATGGCCACTTTCTTTACATTCGCGGTGGTTTTGTCGGGTTTCATTAGGAAAATTGTTGAGTTTTTCATGTTGTGGGGTGGTAATCGAATTATCAGTGATTTTAAAGTGATTAATATCTTCATTACGGTGTAATTATTAAAAATATAAGTGCTGAAAAATGTGAAAGAAAGTGCTAAAGTTATTGTTTTGAATACCATTTAAATTGGGGCATATTCAGTGCATTTATAAAGATTTTATCTTCGATATGAACCCATTACAGATTTTGCCGATTACTGCTATATATCCATAGTCTAGAATGTTTTTATATCCAAGATTAAATATTTATACATAAATGCACTAAATATGCCCCAATTTAAATGGCAATCAAAACAAACATTTTAGCACTTTCTTTCACAATTTTCAGCACTTATGTTTTTAATAATTACCACCGCATTAACATTTTTATCCTAATGAAGCACGAGAAAACCACCGCGAATGTAAACAAAGTGGCCACCTTTACAATTAACACACTTAATCACTCAATGTTTTTTAATATTTTTAATCAAATCACATGAGGTTTACATGAATATAATATGTAGTTTCTTTTTTTGTAATAAGGCCCACCGTAAGCCACTAAAAAAACACGAAAATCGCACTAAAATTTATAATTTTTAGATATCACTTCTTTGACAACATTCTTATTTAATTGTTTTCATCATATTGAGTTAATAACTTTCTTGTTATATAATTATTTCACTAAAGAAACAAAAAAAACAATTCTCACATCCACTTTTCCATACAATTTGACAGGAAACGAATATGGCACCTGGACCACCGACTAACACATGCACAACTGGTGTTCATGGCTTTCTATTATCCCGTTTATGATTAGGTTGAAAAGTTGAGTCGAGGTTGAGTTGAAATTTCAACCACTATAGAGTTCAACTGAGATCAAAACATAACCTCAAATTTTTGTGTGAAGTTCTCATTTTTAGATACGATAACCTCTTTTTGTTAATTCTTTTTCTATATTTTTCAATATTTCTGATTTCCTATAGAGTTTTCCATCAAAATGAACTTCACGGATACTAAAAAAACAAAACAAATGTCATTTCAACCCAATTTCAACTCAACCCGCGTTTATGAGTCGACATTTCAACTCGACCCAGGTAGGAGAGCTAAGTTGAGTTGAGTGAACCCAGTTTCAACTCGACCACCGTTTATGAGTGGGTTGAACCCAGTCATAAACGGGGTATATATAGAAGGTTATGGTCTGCTACATGACACCGCCACATCACCTCGCCTTAGTGGCTTAAAGTTTATTACTAATTTTACGTTTACCAGCTTCTAAATTCAATTTATATCAATGCGATTATTCGTAATTAATCAATTTTTGATGTTTCCAATGAATTTTTATTAATTTCATGTGGGGTAAATCGGACACAGGTGACATCTGTGGCCAAAAATGAACTAGAAGTTTAGTTACCCATCCATTTCCTGTCATTTTCCCCATAAGAGTTTTTCCTCCTTGTATATTCTCCAACCCCCTCTACTAGATTATCTAAAAGAAAAATGGAAAGTTAGAGCAGCCAAGCTTTGACCCCACGAAAATCCCCTAATCAGAAAATGCTGGTCCGACAGAGCTCCCACGACCTCCTACTATCTAGGGCCTCTCAACTTCGCAGCGCCCCCCTGGTTTCTACACTGGTCGAGACTCGCTTCATAATAGGGGATAGGGGACGCAGCGGGAGGGCAGCCCCCCTTTTGGGTTTAACATACAGTTATGCAAAATATTACAAAATAAAAATAATAAAAAAACAATAGCTAAAGAAACTAAAATTTAAAATGTAAAGTCCCAGTCAGGTATTATTGTTATGGTACGTGTTACAAGGTACGAGATGGTTTAAAATGAAATTCTTTGAATAATAACATGTATTAGTTTCTCCATTTTTGAAAATAATTTGTGTGATGAATGAATGAGCGCATCCAGTGCACTCAGCGGAAAAGCCGCTTAGCTGAACAGCACAGCGTAAAAAGTAACTCAGCGGTGTGTGTCGGCTAGATGTGATAGCTCAGTTAAAATTTATTTTGACAATTAAATTTTTTTCCTATTTTATATAACGTCAATTTACTACCGCTGAGCTACTTAGAATAAAATTTTTACGCTGAGAAATTTGCCAGCCGCTGAGCTAAGCTGCTTAGTTCAGCTATCCATCCAACAAGCTCAGCACTTAGCCGCTGCTCAGCGGCTGAGTGCGCTGGATGCGCCCAATGACTTTACGTTCTAAGAAATGCCGTTGTTTGAGTAATGCAATAAAATTATTTATTACGGTTTTTTAATTTAATTAATATTTTCAATTTTGGTAGATAGCACAACTGAATAACACGTACACTTTTATAAAATTGAAAATTTTACTAAGATCAAACTGAAATAACAATTTTGAAATTACACTAAAATAATTCAAAATTTTCCCACAAAATTAATACGTCCGTATTTTGCTAGATAATTAGCATAACTGAATGAAGCACTATTTTTTGCAGCCCTAACACAAATTATTTTCAAAAATTGGAGAAACTAATATATGTTATTATTCAAAGAATTTCATTTTAAACCATCTCGTCATACCATAACACATATATACCATAACAATAATAAAAAACCGTAATAAATAATTTTATTGCATTACTCAAACATCGGCATTTCTTCAAACGGAAAGTCATTCATACATTATTATTACTTGCTACCTGTTTTTGAGAAATTCTAGGGAGAGGAGGTAAAATCGTAAAAAATTATTCAGAAAATCTGTCACTTTGATACCTTCGGGGCACTGTGAACCCTTCGTAGTGAATGAAATTAAAAAAAGAATGAATGGAAATTATTCGTTATGAAACCCTCTACAAAAAACTTGTTATTTTTTTTTGTTAAAATTGAAGGAAAAAAAGTTATAGCCTTTAAAAGAAAATATTGTGACTAATTTTTGTGTTCTAATGCCGGATCCACACGTTTGTCAAGGCTTGGCAAGCATTCGCAAATTCAAACGTGCAAGCGTGTGGACGCATTACAAACGCTTGCCGCAAACTTCCTTTGCAAGCGTTCGAAAATTGAGAACGTTTGCTTTGGTTTTCCGAGCATCCACACTCGACCGGATCGGCCACAAGCGTCGCCAAGCTTACACAAGCCAAGCCAAACGCCTTATCCACACGTTTGAATTTGCGAACGCTTGCCAAGCCTTGACAAACGTGTGGATCCGGCATAAGGCTTATAACTTCTTAATTCTTCAATTTACGACAAAACGCTTAAAGAATAAATTGTAGATAATTTAATTCTAAACAAAAAGTCTCTTTATAAATTTTCTGCAAGATGTACTGTTACGGAGATATAGTGGAAAAACCATTTTCACACCTTTTCCAAGATGGCGGCCAAATGGGGGGGCGGGGAACTCGAAAACTCAAATTTAAGCTAACACCGACCCCCTTTCACAACCCAAGAAAAAAATCTAGTCCTGCATTTTTGCAATGTTAAAGTACCATTTCCATGGACTAATATCCTAAGATCAGCAATAGAACCCCTAGAGAAAATCCCAACGAGGACTTAGACGAACTTGAGCGAATTCCTCTTAACTTATTAACAATAATGGCCAACTCCATAACATTGAAGGACCTTATCACGGAAGCTCGATCAGTACCTATATTCAAAGGAGATGGATCTTACGAGCTTTCCACCTTTCTGGCAGAAGTGGGAACTATCGTTAGCTTGGCACCAGATCAGAATTCAAAGAACTACTTATACCACATATTCACCGCTAAGTTACAGGGAGCAGCCGCAATATCAATCAGAAGACTCTCTCAAAATCGAACTTGGGAACAAATAACAACACAACTCATCAAGTCGTTTGGAGTGCAAGAATCGTACTTTAAACTAAAGGATATAGCCGATAGTATAAAATATACAAACGTAAGTCAGTACTATAAGAATCTTAGTGATATTTTAGATAAATTGAATCTCAAATACAAATTAGACAGTGAGAAACCTTTAGAGTTTACACCAGAAAACAATGAAAGAAGTATTTTAAATAAATTTCTCAACAAAATAAATAGATCTGATAGTATGTACCTAAGAAGAAGCGTATTATGATTTGGTTCAAACTGGCATTAACGACGGTGCTAATTATAATGACAACAATAAAAATAACTATAACAATCAAAGCCGTAATTACAGTGTTGGCAATAGAAAAACAATTTCAATAATTATAATAATCGTGGTTTTTCTTCTCAATTTACAAATTCCCAAAATTATAGAAATCCAAATATGAATAGAAGTTTCCAAAATAGATATCAAAATAGGAATTTCAACAATCCTAATATGAACAACAGCTATAGAAGTAGATATCAAAATTCGAATTCATTCAACCAAAATCCCAATAGTTTCAATAATAGATACCCTAACTCCCCAAACGAAATTAATAGTGTAGAACCTATGGATGTAAATCACCATAGCTTGACAGATGTAGACAGGATAGACAATTTTCGTTCAGTGCCTCGGAGAACACATTACCAATAACAAGGTTAACGGTAGAGGGCCAAAAAATCAATTGTCTAGTAGATACAGGCTCCGCAACATCCATTATAAAAGATAATTTACTTCCTAATAAAATACCTAAGAAATTAGAGAGACCCATTCAAATGAGTACCATTACTGGAGATGAAACAATTAGATATGAAACGATAACAGATCTTCCAGACGAGTTTAATGAAAATGCCACTATGAGCTGGAAAATTGTAAACATTAAAAACCGAAATTTCGATGCTATAATAGGACGAAACTTACTAAAACCACTCAAAGCTATAATCAATTTCGAAAATGATACTATCACCGTAAATGGTAGAGTTACGAAACTCATATTTTCATGTCCTTACGACAATATAATTCAACCTGAAATCTTAGCAATTAACCATATTGACTCCTAACACAGCTGGAATCATCGCACTTAAACAAGGAGGAGAGGCAAAACCTTAGTAAAATCATCAAGCAATATAAAGACGTTTTCTTTCAAAAAGGCCAGAGGCTAACAAGTGTCAAAACAGTTAAACATCAAATAATAACTTAACATAGCCTACCGGTCTACTCAAAAATTTACAGATTCCCGAAAATACATAAAAGCAAAGTCGAAAAACAAGTGGCAGAAATGCTTGAACAAGGTATTATTCAACCGTCAAGTTCAGCGTACAATTCTCCCATTTCGGTCGTACCCAAAAAGATTGACAATTCTGGCATTCAAAATGGCGAATTGTTATCGATTATCGCAAACTCAACGATATTACGGTTGACGATAAATTTCCGATTCCAAATATCGATGCTTTGTTTGACAAATTGGGAAGAGCCCAATATTTCACGACTCTCGACATGGCGAAGGGCTTTCACCAAATTTTGGTTGATGAAAAAGATCGAGAAAAAACTGCATTTTCTACACCCCAAGGGCATTACGAGTTCATTCGAATGCCCTTCGGGCTGAAAAACGCCCCCGCCACTTTTGAAAGGGTAATGAATCATGTTTTAAAGGATTATATAAACAGGATATGCGTTGTATATCTAGAAGATATCCTTATCTTTAGTACATCAATCCAAGAACACATAGATTCTATCAATAAAATTTTTAATAAATTGCGCGAAGCTAATCTAAAGGTACAAATAGATAAATGTCATTTTTTTGCCAAAGAAACGGAGTATCTTGGCCATATTTTGACTAGTGAAGGAATTAAGCCTAATAATAAAAAAATTGATGTCATAAAAAATCTCGAAATCCCAAAAACAAAGAAAGCCATTAAAAGCTTTCTCGGTATGACAGGATACTATCGCAAGTTCGTAAAAGATTACGCCAAAGTAGCGCAACCGTTAACAAAATGTTTAAAGAAAGACAATACAATCAACACAAATGATGGCGGATATAGAGAAGCATTATTAAACTCAAATCCCTACTAACAGAGCATCCAATCCTGAGGTATCCAAATGTTATGTGTATTTTTCTATTTAATTGTCTACTCGGTACTTACCGATACCTATCAAACGCTTCTCTAGCGCGATGCACTAGTTAAGTTTAATATGAAACAAAGGTATATTAACACTTTGGAAATATAATTAATTATCTATTTTCAAACAATCATTTTTGTAGTACACCATTTAGTTAAACGAATGTTTTCTTACACTTTGGATTTATTAATTATTATCTAATTTTTTTAACGCGATACATTTAATTAAGTTGGGAATTATTGTTACTATTGTTATTTTTTATTATTAATTACCTATGTTCAAACAAACATTTTTCCAGTACACCATTACGTTAAGCGAATGTTTTCTAACACATTGCATTTATTAATTATTATCCAAATTCTCTAACACGATACATTTAATTAAGTTTAATATGAACAAAGGTATACTAACACTTTGGAAATATAATTAATTATCTATTTTCAAACAATCATTTTTGCAGTACACCATTAAGTTAAGCGAATGTTTTCTAACACATTGCATTTATTAATTATTATCCAAATTCTCTAACACGATACATTTAATTAAGTTTAATATGAACAAAGGTATACTAACACTTTGGAAATATAATTAATTATCTATTTTCAAACAATCATTTTTGCAGTACACCATTAAGTTAAGCGAATGTTTTCTAACACTTGGATTTACATTAAATTCTAAACGAACGACTTTACTATTTTCGAATCACCACTCAATTCATCGCGCCCGCTACGGTTAAAAAAATCAACCCTTGCAAAAGAAACTCAAAAAGAAGCGCCCGCCGCACGTGAAAGTTAAATTGACTCTGTCTTTGATCGATTCATCGATCGATCTCCGCTTGAAAACTTTGGCCAAGAAAATCCGCCGTTGCGAATTTCTTCCGGGCCATCAACCTTGGGGCAAAAGTCAGCTGCTGGTCTTTCACCCAAGGCTGAGGGCGCCGGCCGGAAAAACGCATCCGTCGGCTTTTCTCCAAGTGCCCCGAACTTGCGCAATTTCCTTACGTTATTTTTATTTATTTCGCAAGGCAAATTGCGCGAAGTTTTCTTCTGCCAATTTCTTGGCGGTTTCGGGTTACACTTGGGACCTTTTTATTTTTAATGTTCTGCACGGGTCATTTACCGGCCCCGTGCATTTTTTGTATACAACATTCCTTCCCCCCCGGAACAAGAGAATCGCCGTGATACGAAGTTGAGTGGGCGATTCTCTTATCAGCGTTAGTTGTGGGGTTGGAAGAAAAAGTTTTGTGTGATCGGTCTGTTTTGTTTTGATTTTGTTTGTTTTTGTTTTTGCGTTTAGGTGTTAGATGTCACCTGCAGTTTTTATGTATGTTTTATGGTTGTTGCTTCGTTCAGGAACAAGTGATAAAATTGTTTGGGTCGTACATCTAATATAGATATATATATATATTCTTTGTTTTGTTGATCCAGTGTTACGTCTGGTTGTATATGTGTGTTTCAGCGGTTGGTGATTTTCTTATTGCTGATCTGTCCTTTTTTATTGGGTACCGTCTAGGTACTTTTGTGCTTTTAAAGTCTGGTGAGTTTATTCTTACGGTAGTTTCGTTGCAATAGGTTACAAGGATGGAGTGAGTATACACATACTTTTATTTTGATTTATTAGTTATATCATTGCGTTCTTGTAATTTTATTAATTAATTATTATTATTGTCAATATTATTAATTATTAATTTGTTTGTTTTGTTTTTCTTCTCTCCTTTTTTAGTTTTGATCGGTTAGCTGAGGTGTTAGAGGAGAGCATTAGATTGGTACGCGATCTCTCGACCAATTTATCGTCGCTACGACTGCTGTTATCGGCGCCCAGGCCTCCAGTGGTGCCTGGTTCAACTATTTGCGGAAGGTCATATGGGCCCTGCCTACGTTGTCGTTCCCGGGATCATCGGGTCCAGCAGTGTCCCGTTGTCAGAGGACCCCGGCGACGTCGTCGGCAACGCAGGAACCGGCCCTCACAGGAACCAGCAGGGCACCCCACCGATGAGGCGTTGGACGATCCCAGCGAGGACTCCCAGGGGGAAATTAGTGAAGACTCCTTGGCGGCGGTTAGCGGAGAGGATCGGGGCAGCGTTGCCTCCTTTGTTACTGCAGTGGAGTGATTCGCGATGGTGTTCCCCTTTTTTTTTTGTTTTTTTTTTTTTTCAATAAATCTTTGAAAATTTGATTCGTTGCTGTTTTTTATTTGTTTTTCCTTGTCCTTTTTCAGGTTTTTGGTTTCTTTTCTCTCCTCTCTTTTTTTTTTCGTGGGGCTGTTCTATTGCTTGGTTGATTCTCTATTTTTCAGGTTCCAAATTCCTTCGGGGGTGATAAGATATCCCCGAGTGGAGTTTCTTTATTTTTTCAGGTCCCGAATTCCTTCGGGGGTGATAAGATATCCCCGAGTGGAGTTTCTTTATTTTTCAGGCCTGGTTTAGTTATCCGTTTGCTTTGGCTCCGACTTGAGGTGATTAGATATCTCAAGTTGGAGCTCTTGGTTTCCGGTGGAGGTCAGGGGGGTATTATCTTATACTGGTTTTCAGGCTTACCGGAACGATGGGATTTCTATTTGGTAGGTTGATTCTTTTTGAAAGCTATGTGGAGTTAAGTTTGTGAATCGTGACTTTCAACCCGCATGGAAGGATGAAATGTTTATTTAGGGTGCTTTATTATGTCAAGGGTGGATTTTATTGTATGGTATTACAAGAAGATTTACAGTATGGTATTAGGTAATGTTTTATCTGGTGGTTAGTGTGAGAGGTTAGGCTTATACTAATTGATGGGAGGCGCTCCTTGGTAGTGTCTGAGACCGGTTTAGTGGTTTCGGTACGGCCCCCTGTTGCCTTCCCTCTGCGTTATCCTGTACTTCCGCATATACTTGCGTGTTGTTTTCTGGTGTGCCGTGTGCCTGAGTGTTTTGAGTCCTAACCTTTTTCCTTAGCCAGGCTCTTATTTGGTAGACTAGATATCCTAGGGCAGCTAACATGGTTATACCACTAAGTGAGAAGGAGGTGGTCGACAGTACGTGGGTGTGCTTTCGTGTTACCCGATCAATTTGGGCGCTTATTGATTCAAGGGATTTGGCGCCCTCTTGTAGTACTTTATTTGTTTCGTCCCCGGTTATTAACTTAATGTCATCTGTTTTGGTGTCCGTTTGTGCCTTTGATATTTCTAGACTGTAATTTGTGGTCCCTATGCCTGAGAAGTAGGGCCGTTGATTTAGTTGGTATGTTCCCTTCGCCTGATTTGTGTATATTAATGTTTTGTCTTTTACTCGAACCTGGCAGGGTTCGTTTATTGTCAAGATCCCTTGTTTGGCTACCTTTAGCGTGTGTGTCATTCTATTGCATGTAATGCGAAATGGTACCGGAGTGTTTAAGGCGTATAGCCATGTATTGGGTCTTGCCAGGCCTATTAGGACATTAGGGGATGCATCTAGGACCTTTATTGGGCACTGTACCTTCTCTTCTGCAGGATCGTATAGTAGTTTGATTGCACATTCCTGAGTATCGGGGTAGTATATGAGTGGAGTCCTGAGTAGTCCTACGTATGAATGGGTTCTAGGGTCCCCTGTAACTTTTTGGAAATTCCTGACGTCTGTTGCGGTAAATAGCGCGAATTGTTGCGATTTGACTTCGGACGCTATGTGTGAGTAGTTGATGACTGGGATTACTGGATGTCCGGTGTTAGATAACGTTGGAAAGCACCTTATTTGGTAGTATGACATTTTTGGCATATTGAAGATGGGCAGTGTTATTTTTACTACTAATTTGTCCCTGATCATATGGGTATGGATCCTTGTCGTCTGTTGGAGGATCGGTATACAATCTTCGCATTCGGGGTGAGTCTCCCGATAGGCTTTGTTCAGGGTTTCTGGCGATACTAATAGGGGGTGGATCCTGTTATTTTGACTGATTAGTATTATATCCAGCAAAGTCCTTTGCCTGGATTCGATCTCCACTAACTGGAATAGGAGGTTGGTTACTAGTCCCTGTCGTAGCTGGTCCTTTTCCCTGCCTTCTATTGCGTTGTTCAAGGCCCTAATCTGCTCGGTGATCCTATGCTGTCGGTCTAGGAGGGTTGTCAGTGGTGTCTGGATCTTCCGGAGTGTATTGTTGACCACTGTTATCTGTAATTTTTCTAAATCCGCGAGGGCCTTTTGGTTCGACTCTAGTTCTCCTACTCGACTATATATCTCTTGCTCGTTGTTTACGTCCATGGTACCAATCAGGTAGTGTAGGGCGTGACCAATGCCGTCGAATATAGATCTAGTGTTTCGACTCTTCGGTAACATTTCCTGTATGGTATGCGTGCGTTTTTTTATGTGTTCTAAGATCGAGTGGATGTGTGCCTGTTGAGCTCCGCATAGGGGGAGTATCGTTTCGTTGCATAATTGTTTGGCGGTTTGTCCCGCCTGTTCCACCAGAATTGTTTGTGTCTCTAATTCTTGGAGGTCGACCTCGGTGATAATGTTCCATTCGTCGTGATATAACCATAGCTCCCCTAAATATTCGTAGATCACCCCAGTCGCGTTGATGGGCATAAAGGTATATGGGGGTATTGTTGGTTCGGCCACTGTCACTTGTATTAGCAGGAACGTTATCAGCGTCTTCATTTTGCGCTGTAACGAAAAAATGCAAATTACTGGATTAGTTTCGGTTTCCATCAGGTTGGTTGGACTCCTGTTATACATGACTCCGCTATTCTATCGTAAAACGGTAGTAGTGGTGGTCATGTATGCAGTGTCCGCTTGCGTCGCCTATTTTTGCATGGTTTCGTCATAGAACGGTTTTAGGCGGTTATTGTGGACCGTTACTAATCTCTTATTTATTTTGATTGTGGAGTTTACTGGGCTTGGGACAGCGGTTACGGTGTAGGGTCCCATCCATATTTGGGATAGTTTGTGCTTGCGCGCTTCGTTGCGGAGAAGAACTTTGTCGCCTATGTGGAGTGTTAGAGGCCGTACCTTTTCGTCATAGTATGCTTTGGAGCGGTTTTTGCTGGCGAGCAGGTTCTTGCGTGCCAGTGCATACGATTTTTGCAACTTATACCGGAGCTGATGAAAGTAACTTTCATTGTTATAGAGGGGTTCCGGGTCTCGCTTCAAGTTGGACGGGACATCGGCTACGAAGCCATAGAGGCAGTCCATGGGGGTTAGCTTAGTTCCTTCGTGTACACTGTTGTTGTACACGAATGCTGCTGTTCGCAGAAAGTGGTCCCAGCCTTGTGGGCTTTCATCTACAAGGGTACGCAGGTATTCTATTAGTGGCCTGTGTGCGCGTTCCAGTGCACCATTGGACTGAGGGTGGTAAGCTGAAGTTTGGAGTTTCTTCACCTTTAAGAGCCTACACACGCCTTTAAAAAGGTCACTTAGGAAGTTTGATCCTTGATCGGTGACTATTTGTTTTGGTATGCGGTAGCGCGTGACGATTTCGTCGAAGAAAATTTGTGCTACCGTTTGAGCTTCTGCATTGGGCATGGCATACCAGTCGACGAATTTGGTCAGGTTATCCTGGAAGGTTAGGATATATTTGTTTCCTGAAAGGGTTTCTTCCAGTGGACCCACGATGTCCAAGTAAACCTTGTCGAACGGCTTTTCTGCAATGTCCGTTATAACCATGGGCATTTTGAATTGCCTTGAAGCTTTCATGGTTTGACATTTTTTGCATTTCCGGACATATCGACTTATGTCGTGGAACATTCGTCTCCACCAATACTTTCGGCGAATTCGATTGTAGGTTTTGACGATTCCTTGGTGTCCGCCGAAGGGGGAGTCATGGTAGTCCTTCAGTATTGTGTTGATTTCTTCGGGACTTGTTATTACCTCAATTTTCTTTTGAAGCGCGATGGAGCTATTTTGGGAGGCCTCGGCAGGTTGGGGTATTTCGGTTTCGAGATCGTTGGGCCCTTCGTCGACATCGGGGGCTCTTGGGGTTGGAACGCGTTGGTCTTTACCGTTGTCCTGCATCTTCTGTGCCTGAGCCCTTGTGACCGCATTACATTGTTTTAGCCTTTCTGTAGGAGGCGAGTTAGTCACGTTTTCTGGAAGTATTGATGGTGTCTCACCGGGTTGGTGAATTAGAGCTTCCACCGTGGAGGTATTGGGCTCTTCTGCTCTTTGAGGAATTCGGCTGAGAGCGTCAGCATTCGTGTTGTATTTTCCCGGTTTATATTCTATATTGTAGTCGTATTCGGACAGTTTGTGATGGAATCTTACAAGTCTCGTGGTCGGGTCTTTAACGTTGAAAACGCCCTTTAGGGGTTTGTGGTCTGTGTAGACCGTGAATTTACGACCCATTAGGTAGCATCTAAAATTTTTTACAGCCCATACTATGGCGAGCAACTCTTTCTCGATAGTGGAGTAATTGCGTTCTGCCTTATTTAGAGTGCGACTGGCATATGCTATGGGCTGATCCTTGCCTACGTCTCCTTGGGAGAGCACTGCTCCGAGTGCCTCACTGCTGGCGTCCGTTGTTAGGTTGAACGGTTTGTCGAAGTCAGGATAGATCAGCAGTGGTGGGGAGACTAGGGAACGCTTTATCGTTTGAAATGCTTCCTGGCATTTCGGTGTCCAAGAAAATTTCACGCCCTTTCTTAGCAAATTCGTTAGAGGTCGTACTATTTTAGAAAAATCTGGGATAAATTTTCTATAGTAATTGGCGAGGCCTAGGAATGATTGCACCTGCCTGATTGTTCGTGGCGCTGGGAAACTTTGGACACATTCCGTCTTTCTGGGGTCGGGGAGGGCTCCCTCCACAGAGCATACGTGGCCCAGATAGACTACTTCCTTCTTTAAGAACTGGCATTTCTCCGGTTGTAATTTGAGGTTGTTTTCCCTCAACCGGTCGAATACCCGTCGGAGCTTCGAATTATGGTCCTCAAGGTTCTTCCCGTAGATGACTATGTCATCTAGGTAGACGAAGCATTCGAGGCCTTGTAAGCCTGTGAGGACATAATTCATTAGTCTCTGAAACGTAGCCGGGGCTCCTTTTAGCCCGAACGGCATGCGTTTAAACTCATAGTGTCCATAATTCGTGCTAAAGGCTGTCTTGGGGCGGTCTTGTGGTTCCACTAATACTTGATGGTAGCCGCTGGCCAAGTCGAGGGTGGAGAAGTATCTCGAGTGACCGAGTTGGTCTAGGATATCCTCGATTCTTGGTAGTGGGTATGCGTCACCTATTGTGTTTTCGTTTATTTTGCGGTAGTCTACAACTACGCGCCATTTTTTCTTGCCATCGGGGCCCGATTTTTTGGGAACCACTAGGAGGGGTGAGTTCCACGGACTTCTACTCGGTTGGACGATGTCATTATCCAACATTTCTTCCAACTGTTCGTTTATGATATGTCTTTGGGTCTCTGGCAACCTGTACATTTTTTGGTTTATAAATTTGTCGTAGATCATGGGGATTTCGTGTTTTATGGCTTCCGTGTAGGAGAGTTTGTCCCCTTTTAGGTGAAATATCTCGGCATATTCGTGACAGAGTTTCTTTATGGAGTGTTTCTCATCGGCCGTTAGGGGGTGGTCGAAGCTGAGTTCTTCATTTAATTGTTTGAGGCGCGCTTCGCGCTCTGGGTCCGGGTCTTCGTAGTCCGGGTATATGTATCTCATCTGGTGGAGGGTCTCGATTTCCTTTTGCTTTAGTTGTAACTTTAATCTTGCCCGTTTCCCTTTGGATATACCGTGCGGGGTTGCACCATTTCTGGGTATACTTTTAGGCCTTTCGTTGGGCGACGATGGGGTACTGGCGTTCCTGAGACCGACTGGTTCAGGGCCTGAAGGATACCCACATTCGTCGTTCGTGTTCGTTAGAGGCTTAGGGTTGTTGTTGGGGGCTAGAGATATAGTGGAGTAGTCTTTTGTTGGCGTGAGTTTTAGAGTTAGGCTCGTCAGGACTACTGGTTGGGTATTAACGTTGAGGAGGCTAACAAACACTGTTTTGGTTCCAGATGGTAAGAGGGCATTGGCGAGGAATACTCCTTCGCTCGGCTCGTATGCTTCACAGAGCATTTCCTCCTCTAACCTTAGTGGGATTGAGGCCACCATTTGAGACCGGCTCGGTAAGCGAAGGGGTTCTTCCAACGCTATCTTATGACTTATGCCTGAAGTGGTCTCACAATCGTCGGGGTTGTTTTCCAACCTTGACCCATCTTGAGATAGGCAGCTGATATTCCTCTCTGAGGTTACCTGGGAGACACCACCGGGGATGATCTCAGTTTCTGCGAACTGATACTCCCTGGTTTGGGTTTGCTCCTGCTGCTCTCTGGGTTCCGATTTGGTGGTATTACTGCGTAGTGGAATTGCAATTTCTTCTGGATTGATTTCCGTGCGAGGAAATCGCAGTGTTTGGTTTGGGCCCTCAACGTTACAATGCTTGGTAACAAAATCGTATCCTAATAGGCCATCGTCAGGAATCTCTGGCATGTTTTGCACGATTTGGAAGGTGCATGGGAGGGGGGTATTGAAAAGGAAGTTCCCCTGACAGCTCCCTAGTGTTTTTCCTTGGCCGAATGGCGTTTGTAATGTGCACCTTTTTGTGGAATCTATTAGGTTGGGATCCTTTAGTTTCTTGTGTTTTAATATACTGACCTCAGCGCCAGTGTCCACTGCTAGGTCGGCTTTGCCGTTAAGGCTTATGTCTAGTGGAAGAGTGACGAGTGGGACACTTGGTTCGGGCGCTTGAGATCTCCCTTTAGTATTATTTTTAGAAATTAGTGTCGGGCCGGGGTTTCTTGGTCCGACTGCGGGGAGTTTCCCGCCTGCTGTGATTCCCATCGCTGCCTTTGGTGGCAGTCGTCTACCAGGTGCCCACGTCTGTGGCAGAAATCACACCTGTATCTGATATTGAACACCGCTCTTATATTGTTAGCTGGTTGTTGACGGTTAATTTGTTGTTGGGGTTCATTGTTAGGTGGTCGGTTGTTGGGGTAATTATTATAATTCTGACTTACCTGTTGGGACCTCTGGTTCTGGTATCGGTTGTTACTTTGGTATTGGGATCTTTGATTTGGGTAGAGATTAGTATTATTGCTGTTAAATGGGGGTCCCTGATTTTGGTAACGACCATTATTATTAAAATGCCTTGGCGGTTCTACTGGTTGACGACAGTCTCTAGCATCATGTGTATTGGACCTACAGACTAAACAGAAAGGGGTATTTTTACGTTTCAGGCAATCAGCGTATGTGTGCCCTTTATTTCGGCAGTAGTTGCAGGTTATGCTGATTTCAGGTTTGGTGTTAGGTTTTGGAGGCGGGCTCGGATTTATTATTTGTTGGGCGTTTTGTATTGGCGCCTGTGGGGTAGTGTGATTGGTGTTTGGTAGTGAGGCGTATGTAGTGTACATCACCTGCGGGTTGTTGGAGTTTTGGAGTGTTGTTGGTGGTGTTATTACGGGCGGGGCGGTGTGTTGTGTATTTGAGTATTGGGTGATCGCGGCGGGGAGTGCTTGTTGTATATTTTCGATTTGCGTTATAGGAGCTGGTTGTATATAGGGGTTATATGCCTGAAAGTTGGATGATACTTGATGTGGGGCCTGTAAGTACATGGAGGTTTGTTGAAGTCTCTCCATGTCTAGGGCCTTCTGGATCAGACTATCCAATGTATCGTCCCCTGCTGCCAGTAAGTACTGGCACAAATGAGGATTTGTAATCCCACTTCTTAAAGCGGTTTTAGCGAAATCCGCTAGTTGTATTTTTACTGGATCCGCTGTTGCGCCATATTTATTGGTGGCCGCTTCTTCACATAGGGATAACTGTTGTTTTACCCTTGTGGTGTAGGCTATTAGTGGTTCGAGAGGGAGCTGGCGTAGGGTAATTAGTTTGTTCACTAGTTCCTGGTACGTCTCCCTTGGGAGATACGTCCTATTAAGGAGCTTTTCAGCATCGTCAAAAGTAGCTGGTTGGCTTGCGGCTATCAGCTGGTAGGCTTCGCCTCGAAGCCTGGTTGGGAAAATTTGTAGGAATGCTGGTTGCTCAGCTTCCGTCAAACATTGAATTACCCTCCGACAGCACCCTAAGAACATCTGGAGCTCGCTTGCTAGGGTTGGGCTATGCCCACCAGAGAATATTGGTACTAACTGGGAGGTTAGCTTGGCGACTTTAATGTAAGCGTCTGCCATGGCTAATTTAAACAGGGGTTTCTTCTCCTCTTCCGTGGTACCGTTTCTTTCGGTTTTATTTAGGGTAAGGTTGTCCTTCTCAGATTCCGTGAGGGACACACTTATCCAAGTTAGTAGGTCTTCGGCGAGGTCGGCGGTAAACGCGGGTGGGGTGGTGATAGAGCGGGTGTCGTTGTTGGTCTTACAATTTTCTTCACTATTATTTAAATGTTCTAACTTATCATTAAAATTTTCTACGTTTGTCCCTTCGCCAGTAAGAGGGCGCTCGAGGGATTTAAATTTAGCTAAATCCTCCCTAAATTGGAGGGTACTTTGTTTTAATTTCTCTACTTGTGTCAGGCGGCGTTTACGAATTTTATTTGTCTCTCGTTCCACTGCCTGACACACGGAGATATTTATATCACCTGTCTCGAGCGCTCTCTGCAATATTTGATCTAAACTTAAACTAGGACCTACTTGCTTGACTCCCTTTTCTACTACTTTTCCGCTTCTCAATATTCGGGGGGAGATCTGGGGTGTCTCTGTTGGAGTTGAAGTCGTCGGCGTGGATGTGTTCCCTCGCTGGATTATCAGGCGTTCTGATGGGGTATTGCTGGATTCTTGTACTGCTGCGAGGTCTGATGCGGCTGGGATGTTGGTTGCTGCTTCGCCTGCCTTGTTGAATGGTGAGTTGGTGTCGTTGGACCCTGACGCTGTTGAAGGGCCTGCTGTTGGTTGATGATCCCTCGGTGTGGGGGTTTCTGAGTGGTGGTTGTCCCCCGGTTGGCCCTCTGACATAGGGCGTTTCCTGGGCACGGATGAAGCCCACAAAATTCCCTCGATGAAGTTACTTAGGGGGGTGTATGCTTGTTCGCCTGGAACAGAGGCACTTTGTTGAACACCCCCGAGCGATGGTTCTTTGTAGGATCTAGGATTTGCTGCACTTTTGCAACCGCGGACGCTGCCCCCAAGTTAGGCTCAACCTTGGGCAAAAGGTCTAGTGTGCCTTGACCAGCAGTGTTAGCGATTTTTTATTATTAGCGCACCCAGATCCTACCGGCTGCGCCAATTGTTATGTGTATTTTTCTATTTAATTGTCTACTCGGTACTTACCGATACCTATCAAACGCTTCTCTAGCGCGATGCACTAGTTAAGTTTAATATGAAACAAAGGTATATTAACACTTTGGAAATATAATTAATTATCTATTTTCAAACAATCATTTTTGTAGTACACCATTTAGTTAAACGAATGTTTTCTTACACTTTGGATTTATTAATTATTATCTAATTTTTTTAACGCGATACATTTAATTAAGTTGGGAATTATTGTTACTATTGTTATTTTTTATTATTAATTACCTATGTTCAAACAAACATTTTTCCAGTACACCATTACGTTAAGCGAATGTTTTCTAACACATTGCATTTATTAATTATTATCCAAATTCTCTAACACGATACATTTAATTAAGTTTAATATGAACAAAGGTATACTAACACTTTGGAAATATAATTAATTATCTATTTTCAAACAATCATTTTTGCAGTACACCATTAAGTTAAGCGAATGTTTTCTAACACATTGCATTTATTAATTATTATCCAAATTCTCTAACACGATACATTTAATTAAGTTTAATATGAACAAAGGTATACTAACACTTTGGAAATATAATTAATTATCTATTTTCAAACAATCATTTTTGCAGTACACCATTAAGTTAAGCGAATGTTTTCTAACACTTGGATTTACATTAAATTCTAAACGAACGACTTTACTATTTTCGAATCACCACTCAATTCATCGCGCCCGCTACGGTTAAAAAAATCAACCCTTGCAAAAGAAACTCAAAAAGAAGCGCCCGCCGCACGTGAAAGTTAAATTGACTCTGTCTTTGATCGATTCATCGATCGATCTCCGCTTGAAAACTTTGGCCAAGAAAATCCGCCGTTGCGAATTTCTTCCGGGCCATCAACCTTGGGGCAAAAGTCAGCTGCTGGTCTTTCACCCAAGGCTGAGGGCGCCGGCCGGAAAAACGCATCCGTCGGCTTTTCTCCAAGTGCCCCGAACTTGCGCAATTTCCTTACGTTATTTTTATTTATTTCGCAAGGCAAATTGCGCGAAGTTTTCTTCTGCCAATTTCTTGGCGGTTTCGGGTTACACTTGGGACCTTTTTATTTTTAATGTTCTGCACGGGTCATTTACCGGCCCCGTGCATTTTTTGTATACAACACAAACTTTGACAAAAAGTTTACGCTTACCACTGATGCCAGCCAATTCGCATTGGGGGCTGTCCTTTCGCAAGGAGGGCACCCAATATGCTATGCTAGTCGAACTTTGAATGAACACGAAATTCGACATAGCACAATTGAAAAAGAACTGTTAGCTATTATTTGGGCATGTAAATATTTCAGACCATACTTGTATGGAGTAAAATTCACGATCCAAACAGATCATAGGCCGCTAAAATGGTTAGATTCTCTTAAAGAACCCAATTCAAAGCTACAGCGATGGCGTATAAAGCTAAATGAATATGAATATGAGATAGAGTATATAAAAGGAAGAGACAACAACGTAGCCGACTTCCTGAGCAGGTTGGAAGTTCATTACAATGAAACTGGTACAGATTTAGCCACAATCCTATACCTATCACTGACAAAATAGTAAACGTTTATAGGACACAAATATATCTGGTAGAAAATAAAGTTCAAGAAACTATAACAATATATCGAAACTTCAGACAAATATTTATTTCAAAAGAAGATGTATATAACGACACCTATTTAAACGATGTTTTTAGAAGACTTATTAAAAAAGGAATAACGGCAATTTACTCGGAGCTAGATGACTCAGATTATAACAAACTCCAGCATAAACTAGTCGAACTGTTTAGCAATGATAAGACAGTAAAATTTGTTAAATGTAATAATAAAGCCATAGACTTAAAATCAGAAGATGAAGCAGTAAGACTTATTGAAAAAATACATATAGACGGCAATCACAGGGGAATTATAGAAAATTATCAGCAGTTCCGATCTGAATATTTCTATCCGAAAATTAAAGAATTAATACATAAATATATCAACAATTGCGAAGTTTGTAATTTAGGAAAATACGACAGACATCCCATCAAACCTTAATTTGAAATGTCAGAAACACCTCAGAAACCAAATGAAATTATTCATGGAGACTTATTTATATCGCATAAACAAACATACCTAACAATAGATAAATTTAGTAAACACCTGATGGCAGTTAAAATAAATGACAGAAACTATATGACACTAACCTCAGCATTTCAACAACGGTTTTCAATATTAGGTAAACCAGAAAAAGTTATTTTAGATAATGAGTTTAATTCCTTGAACGTAAGAGACTATTTTAGGAAAGAAGGTATAATTGCACATTAGAGCTCACACTGGAAACTCGGACATAGAAAGAGTTCACGGAACTCTAAACGAACATATACGACTAATGAAACTGCAAGACAAGACTTTAAGCCCTGAGGAAATTATATTTAATTCAGTTGAGATATATAACTCGACATTACATTCAACCACTAAACTGAAACCGTTAGATTTCGTTACTAATAATATAGACCCTAAACAATATAAAACAATTTTTGAAAGAATGAAGAGAATCAAAGAAAACATAATAAATAAACTAAACAATAATCGCGAAGAAATCAAATTACCCCAATCAAATGAAGTTTTAGCAAATAATCCAGATATAGCCAGACACAAAGAACAGCCTAAGTACAAAAAAATTAAGACTAAATTCACCGGTGATAGACTATTAGATTCTAAAAATAGAAATGTTCATCCCTCCAGAATTAAGAGAAACTATAAATTTTTTTCAGGTTCTAATGACAACAATCGTTTTCCTAACAATAATCAACCTAACAGCCGGGGCAATACATTACTTAAACAAGAAAATGCAGTTTTAATAGAAAATTACGAAAAAATAATACACGTCATTGATGTCGGAATATTTAAGGTTACTTTATCGCGAATTAAAAAGAATGTAGAAGATAATTTCCAGCGAGAGAGTGACACTACATATTTTAATCAATTACAAGTATCACTTACTAAATAAAAGGTGAAATCAAAACTATATTTCCAAATAGATATAAAAGAGGCCTAATAAACTTGGGGGGCAAGGTAATGAATTGGTTATACGGAACTATGGACAATGATGACAGGGTCGAAATCGAAGAACATTTAAAGGTAATAGATGACAACAATCACAATAGCTTTGTTCGTTTACGCCACACGGGATCCCGCGGGATCCCACGATTTTTGACAGTAAAGTTGAATAGTGGGGATAAAATTAGGAAAGTAAGAAAACGCTTTCTGGGATGTTTTGGGATGTTTCGTGGAAATCTAACCTAAAAATCACTTATGTTTTCAAAACAATGACATAAAACTATTAATTAATAAATTATTTATGAAATTATTCACAATTTTTTAGTAAAATTTTTTATCAAAACATTCTTATACCGAATTATATTGAAATTCATAACGTAAAACAACAATTAAATTTAAGTGAAGTACACATTAAGCAAATAGAAAATACTAAACAAATCAAAGAAATAAAATTTATAAGCAAACGAAATGAAGTTACAACATTTTCATCAATTGGCATAATAATAATTTTAACCATTATTATAATAATTATAATTTATGTAAAACGAAATCGATCCAACATAGAGATAACAAATAGAACTGTCCAACCTTGTGACGTTCAGGAGAACGCCAATCTTAACGAAGGGGGGGGGGGGGTCATATATCCCGTTTCCCATCCATAAATTATGTGACCGGAAAAAGTCACTCAGATTTTTGTCTGTGAATTAATAAAATTCACCGTTCCCATAAAATTTGTAATATGAATCGGTTTAGACTTGACTTCGTGCTTATCAGCACTTTTGCACTTTTATGTTGGTTCGTTCTCGTTATAATTGCATCTTAACATTCAGTCTTTATTTGAATCTTTAATAAAAAGCTCGCTCTCCGCGATTTAAATTAATTATTGTTTTAATTTGTAGTTTTGTTTACATATTCCTAAAGAGGATATTTGTTTTGCGCGGCCCAGTCTTCCTATCTCTCTTGTGATAATCACCACTAAGATCTTCCGCTGCCAGCCTATTCACCTGCCTCGGCTATACTTATTAGTTTAACCCCACTGTATTTTACCCAGTGTTGGGCAAAATTTAATTGTTGGACAATTAAAAATTAACAATTAATTAATTGTTAATCACATCTATTGCAATTAACAATTAATTAATTGTAATTGTGAAAACTCGCAATTAACAATTAATTAATTGTAATTGTGAAAACTCGCAATTAACAATTAATTAATTGTTAGTCGTGAGTTTCCACAATTAACAATTAATCAATTGTTAATCTTTTTAATGGATTTGATTAAAAACTAACAATTAAAACTTATTATTGTATGAAAAGCGTAGTGTCGTACCAGTGATCGCAGAGCTTCGAAATTTTGCACGAAGGTCCGTGTGGGTCTCCCATGATGCACCTCGAAGCCCGATTTTCGAAATTCAAAATGGCCGCCACAAAATGACCGAAGTTCAAAATGGCCACCCAAATTTGCCAATTGTGTACCGATTTCCATGAAAATCGGTATCTGGAGGTTTTTAAGGTAGCAAATAACGAATTTATGATCAGAACTTATAAATTCAAAATGGCCGCGCCAATATGGCCGACGAATTTGCCAATTGTCTTCCGATTCCAATGAAAATCGGTATTTGGGGTTTTTTAAGATAGCAAATAACGAATTTATGATCAGGACATAAATTCAAAATGGCCGCGCCAATATGGCCGACGAATTTGCCAATTGTGTACCGATTTCCATGAAAATCTGTATCTGGAGGTTTTTAAGGTAGCAAATAACGAATTTATCATCAGAACTTATAAATTCAAAATGGCCGCGCCAATATGGCCGACGAATTTGCCAATTGTCTTCCGATTCCAATGAAAATCGGTATTTGGGGTTTTTTAAGATAGCAAATAACGAATTTATGATAAGGACATAAATTCAAAATGGCCGCGCCAATATGGCCGACGAATTTGCCAATTGTGTTCCGATCGCAATGAAAATCGGTATCTGGGGTTTTCTAAGGTAACAAATAACGAATTTATGATCAGAACTTATAAATTCAAAATGGCCGCGCCAATATGACCGACGAATTTGCCAATTGTGTTCCGATTTCCATGAAAATCGGTATCTGGGGTCTTTCAAGATAGCAAATAACGAATTTATGATCAGAACTTATATATTCCAAATGGCCGCGCCAATATGGCCGACGAATTTGCCAATTGTCTTCCGATTCCAATGAAAATCGGTATTTGGGGTTTTTAAGATAGCAAATAACGAATTTATGATCAGGACATGAATTCAAAATGGCCGCGCCAATATGGCCGACGAATTTGCCAATTCGTCATTTGGAACCCTTAAAGCCCCCAGATACTGATTTTCAGTACAATCGGAACACAATTACAAAAATTAGTCCGCCATTTTGAATTTTCAAATTTTAACCACAAATTTGTCATTTGGAACCCTTAAAGCCACCAGATACTGATTTTCAGTACAATCGGAACACAATTGCCAAAGTTAGTCCGCCATTTTGAATTTTCAAATTTTAACCACAAATTCGTCATTTGGAACCCTTAAAGCCCCCAGATACTGATTTTCAGTACAGTCGGAACACAATTACAAAAATTAGTCCGCCATTTTGAATTTTCAAATTTTAAACACAAATTTGTCATTTGGAACCCTTAAAGCGCCCAGATACTGGTTTTCAGTACAATCGGAACACAATTACAAAAATTAGTCCGCCATTTTGAATTTTCAAATTTTAACCACAAATTCGTCATTTGGAACCCTTAAAGCCCCCACCCAGAAGCTGATTTTCAGTACAGTCGGAACATAATTGCCAAAGTCAGTCCGCCATTTTGAATTTTCAAATTTTAACAACAAATTCGTCATTTGGAACCCTTAAATCAAGTTCACATAAAATTGAAGAGGATTAATTGTTAGTTTTAATTGTCTTTAATTAATTGACTAAAAAATTAATTGCGATTAATTTAATTGCAGTTAAAATTAATTGCAATTGATTTAGTTGCTATATACAATTAACACGGATTAATCCAAATAAATTAATTGTGGGGTGCAATTAATATTTCAATTGCAATTAATTTTAACTGCAATTAAATTAATCGCAATTAATTTTTTAGTCAATTAATTAATTGATTGAAAATTTAATTGATTAATGCCCAACACTGATTTTACCTTATATTCACTTAGTGTCTAAGTATTGTCATTGCCATTTGTCAAGACCCTCGTAAGTACAGGCCAGGAAGCAGACTTTTTGGTTGTGTCTGTGCGCGGCCAAAATCGTCTGACAGTTGTGGAATTAACATGGCCGAAGCCGTACGAAGCAATTTTTTAACTTTGGTTTTGGATTAAAAAGTGGTAAAATATTGTATTTGATCACTTTTTAGTGCACACGGATTATCAGTGATAAGTTATTTAGTGATCTGAGTCCATAAATTAAAAAAAATTAGTGCTTAAGAGTGTTAATTGATTAGGTGACCATTTTTGTTTACATTCGCGGTGGTTTTTTCGTGTTAATTTAGGGGAAAAAAGTTGATTTTGTGTAGTAATGGAATTAAAAGTGAATTTAAAGTAGTTAAAAATTATTATAGAAGAGTTATTAAAAACATAAGTGCAAGTACTACCACACAACATGAATAACAATAACTTTTTCACTTTTCCTTCACATTTTTCTGCACTTATGTTTTTAATAACTATCCTATAATAATCTTTAATCACTTAAAAAGCACTTTTTATTATGTTACTACACAAATTCAACATTTTTTCCCTAAATTAACACGAAAAAACCACCGCGAATGTAAACAAAAATGGTCACCTAATCAATTAACACTCTTAAAATACACTTAACCACTCACTTCATTTTAATTTTTTTTATTAAATCACTAAAGCACTAATCACTGATAATCCATGTGCACCAAAAAGTGAAAATATGCAATATTTTACCACTTTTTAGTGCAAAAACAAACTTAAAAAATTGCTTCTTATGGCTTCGGCCATGTTAATTCCACAACTGTCAGAAATTTTTGGCCACTTTTCAGCTATGTTAGTATTAGTTGGCCTGTCTGCTTCCAGGCCTGTACTTACGAGGGGCTTGCATTTGTACTACAGCCGTCCTATGGACCAGTAAATTTTCATACACATGTAAGCTTTGTACCAACTTTTATGATTTAATGAATAAAAACTGTTTGAGTTTGAGTATATTCTCCAAGAAACGCTTTCTGGGATAATTGAGAAATCCAAGAAGAAGAACTATTTATTTATTTGCACTAATTTTCTCGATAACAAAAAACTTCAATTTATTTATTATTTTCAGTGTTGTTTCGATAACACAAAATTTCAATTTATTTATTATTGTTAGAAATATGATGCATTCTCGCACCATCTAGATGTTAAGTAAGGCACTTGAATTAGCTGTGCGTATTTTAGTTTTATAATATTGTTCTTCTTTCTTCTGAATAAATATTAGTCGGATGTTAAATTAACCCTGCTGCGTTTTATTTCTTAAAGGTAAAAAACAAATTAACTAAACATTAATTTCCAATAGGTTATGGGCCCAGGAAAGAAAAATTAACATCCCATCGAAGGAGGTGTAAAAGAAAGCGAAATTTAAGGAAAAAGGAAAAACGTGAAAAAACCTATAAAGTAATAATGGCCGAAGCAAAGTTTTGTGTGACCAAATTGAACAACCTAGTTTATAGCTACTCCAAAAATAATTCGAATTATGGATCATACAAAATTTTTTGTCGTATAAACGGGGTAATCCGAATTATGGCTTAAGCCGAAATTTTTCGGCTTAAGCCAAAGAATGTAAGTTACCCGTTTATACGTTAATTCGAAATTTTGGCGAAAGTTTAAGTTAAATCGATTTAATTTTGCTGCTATAAACTTGGTAAATGACAAATATTTGAGGATAATCAAAGCTGTCTAAAAATGATTGATAGCGAAAGGGTGAACAACAGATCTAAACATATAGACACAAAATATCATTTCGTCAAGGACTACGCATCAAAGGGAATCATTAGTTGTGAATACTGTCCTAGCGAAACAATGCTAGCGGATTTCTTAACGAAGCCGTTGCCAGCCAAAAGAATAAAGAATTTAATTTCTAATTGTTTGTTAATGGTACGAGAATGAGGAGGAGTGTTAGAAATATGATGCATTCTCGCACCATCTAGATGCTAAGTAAGGCACTTGAATTAGCTGTGCGTATTTTACATGGAGGCTATACAAGGAGACAAAACTCCGTGTTGTCAATTTTCGTTTGATTATTGGTGGCGCTGCAGTCAAATGTACCCCAAAAAACATGGCCGATTGAATTTATCCGGTTCATGGCAAAGTTCGTTTAATACTAATATATTTTACGTTTACCAGCTTACAGCTGTTTACCAGCTTCTAAATTCAATTTACATCAATGCGATTATTCGTAATTAATCAATTTTTGATGTTTCCAATGAATTTTTATCAAATTCATGTGGGGTACATCGGACAAAGGTGACATCTGTGGCCAAAAATGAACTAGAAGTTTAGTTTCTTCTACCAATCCATTTCCTGTCATTTTTCCCATAAGAGTTTTTCCTCCTTGTATATTCTCCATGGTATTTTAGTTTTATAATCTTGTTCTTCTTTCTTCTGAATAAATGGGTGCCTTCAAGACCCTCGTAAGTACAGGCCTGGAAGCAGCCAGGCCAACTAATACTAACATAGCTGAAAACAGGTCAAAAATATTCTGACAGTTGTGGAATTAACATGGCCGAAGCCATACGAAGCAATTTTTTAAGTTTGTTTTTGCACTAAAAAGTGGTAAAATATTGTATATATTGCACATGGATTATCAGTGATTAGTGCTTTACTGATTTAATAAAAAAAATTAAAATGAAGTGAGTGGTTAAGTGTATTTTAAGAGTGTTAATTGATTAGGTGACCATTTTTGTTTACATTCGCGGTGGTTTTTTCGAGTTAATTTAGGGAAAAAATGTTGAATTATAAATATAATAAAAAGTGCTTTTTAAGTAATTAAAGATTATTATAGAATAGTTATTAAAAACATAAGTGCAGAAAAATGTGAAGGAAAAGTGAAAAAGTTATTGTTATTCATGTTGTGTGGTAGTACTTGCACTTATGTTTTTAATAACTCTTCTATAATAATTTTTAACTACTTTAAATTCACTTTTAATTCCATTACTACACAAATTCAACACTTTTTCCCTAAATTAACACGAAAAAACCACCGCGATTGTAAACAAAAATGGTCACCTAATCAATTAACACTCTTAAAATACACTTAACCACTAATTTTTTTTAATTTATGGACTCAGATCACTAAATAACTTATCACTGATAATCCGTGTGCACTAAAAAGTGATCAAATACAATATTTTACCACTTTTTATTCCAAAACCAAAGTTAAAAAATTGCTTCGTATGGCTTCGGCCATGTTAATTCCACAACTGTCAGACGATTTTGGCCTCGCACAGACGCAACCAAAAAGTCTGCTTCCAGGCCTGTACTTACGAGGGCCTTGGTGCCTTCCGTTTAGACACAGAAAGACAATTGTGTCCGACACAGCGTGTCGTTCTGTGTAAGCCCAAATGGAACACATAAGTTCATGAAAAATCCGCCACGGCGCACTTTCCTCGTTTTTATTTTTGTTTGGCAAGTAAATCGTAAATTTTATGTTGATAATTTCTTTAAATTAATTACCCGACATCTTATAAATGCTGGGAATCTTAAAAATGAAACAATATTGTTGTAATTATAAATTAACGATCACATTTCAATTGGCGAGGGTTGGTAGCATTGTCTTAGTTGTGCCCGGCTGTTACCTAGTTTATAGCTACTCCAAAAATAATTCGAATTATGGATCATACAAAATTTTTTGTCGTATAAACGGGGTAATTCGAATTATGGCTTAAACCGAAATTTTTCGACTTAAGCCAAAGTTAGAAGAATGTAAATTACCCGTTTATACGTTAATTCGAAATTTTGGCGTAAGTTTCAATTAAATCGATTTAATTTTGCTGCTATAAACTTGGTATGTGTCTAGCTGTGTCGTTGATGGAACACTTCTGTGTCGGACACAGTGTAACACTGTGTCTCTCTGTGTCTAAATGGAAGGCACCCAATATTAGTCGGATGTTAAATTAAAGCCTGAAATACATTGAGGCAGTGCGTACTTAATGTGAAGGTGGCCAATTTTGTTTACATTCGCGGTGGTTTTTTCGTTTTTATTTAGGGGAAAAATGTTGAATTTGTGTAGTAATATAATAAAAAGTGAAAAAGTTATTGTTATGCATGTTGTGTGGTGGTACTTGCACTTAATGTGTTTAATAACTATTCTATAATAATCTTTAATCACTCAAAAAGCACTTTTTATTATATTACTACACAAATTCAACATTTTTCCGCTAAATAAACAAGAAAAAACCACCGCGGATGTAAACAAAATTGTCCTCCTTCACAATTAACACACTTAGGGTGCCTTCCATTTAGACACAGAAAGGCAATTGTGTCCGACACAGCGTGTCGCTCTGTGTCGTTCTGTGTAAGCCCAAATGGAACACATAAGTTCATGAAAAATCCGCCACGGCGCACTTTCCTCGTTTTTATTTTTGTTTGACACGTAAATCGAAAATTTGATGTTGATAATTCCTTTAAATTAATTACCCGACATCTTATAAATGCTGGGAATCTTAAAAATGAAACAATATTGTTGTAATTATAAATTAACGATCACATTTCAATTGGCGAGGGTTGGTAGCATTGTCTTAGTTGTGCCCGACTGTGTCTAGGTGTGTCGTTGATGGAACACTTCTGTGTCGGACACAGTGGAACACTGTGTCTGCCTGTGTCTAAATGGAAGGCACCCTTAAAACACACTTAACCACTCAATTTTTTTAAATTTTCTTAATTAAATCACTAAAGCACTATTCACTGGTAATCCTATTGCAATAAAAACTGGTTAAATAGATTATTTTATGACTTTACGGCAAAATATCCCGAACTTTTACCTCCTCCATATAGGTAATTTCTTCCTATTTGACAGATAATGGGTCTATTACCAACACAAATACAAACTCTGCTTCCAGGCCTGTACTTGAGAAGGCCTTGCTTAGGCTAATTTCTAAAACACTGCTTCTTTTGACAGTTGTCGTCAATCACACCGATAACATGGAAGAAGAAAGGTTAATTAAGTTAGTACGCGGCAAAGAATTGTTATATAATAAAAGCCATCGAGACAACAATCTTCTTTTAACCTGGTTTCATCTCAACATATTTTTTTTAATTAATTATTTGCCTTTTAATACATGAATAATCCACGGTATACAGAAACAAGGTAATGTAAAAGACTGAATATCGTAGAATATCGTATTAGTGCGACGTCACTCGGCAAGTCTTCCCCATACAAAATCGAAATTGTTGTTGATTTCTGTATTAACCTTGCCGGGTGACGTCGCCTTTTTCTACGATATTCGCACTTACGATACGATATTTCGTCTTTTACATTACCTTGTTTCTGTATACCGTGTGAATAATCAAATTGTTAAAAAAACGCGCAGCGCTTTCAATGTGCGTTAACGTTCATACTTTAATCAAACACTGCGGCGCACAGCGACGCGACGCACTGCCTCTTAATGTATTTCAGGCTTAACCCTGCTGCGTTTTATTTCTTAAGCCCGGTATGCAAGGCTCAAGAAATTTCTTTGCCTATCTTAAACCTATGTAAAAAAAATGGTCAAGAAATGGTTCAGAAATATTTTCTGGAGCGATTTCTGTAACCGGTATGCTAGAATCAAGAAATTCACACCAGAAATATCGTGTTTTTTAGTGACACGCAGATGGCGCTTATGATACAATTTTAGTTTTTATGGCCGGTTCACATTATTCCAGTAGCAATCCAGTCCAGTGATCGAATCCAGCGCTGGAATGATACTGGAATAATGTGAACCGTCACTGGAATGTACTCATTCCAGTGAACAATCCAGTCCAGTGACTGGATTGACAGTCGACTTTTTCATTCCAGCTCGCCCAATCCAGCGCCACTGGAATAGTGTGGACGACCAATCCAGTGCTGGATTAAACGTTGAACAGTGAACACACATTGTTGTTTATTGTAAACACGCACGTTTTAGTTCCATTATTCCTAACAATGATAAAGTTAACTGAAAACCAATAAATTTTGAATGACTGCGATAAAGTAGACGGTATGATCCAGTCTAGTACTGGACTGGATTGACTCGCTGGGTTACTGGACTGGAATAATGTGAACCGGGCATTACTCCAGAAATAAGTGTCGATTCATTAATTTCTTGAAGGAATTTTAACGATTCATGAGTACATGACGTGTCAGCTGTTTCTTGAAATTGAAAGAAAGTTTCCGCAATACTAAAAATAACATTTTATTATTTTTTATTATTACTTTTTTAATTCTTTTTTAATTCCTTATATATTAAAACAATTTCATTAATTCCAAACAATCATAAAACAATTTATGTAATCTTCGCAATGAAAAAAAGGAACTGTCAAAGTTTCTGAACTGTTGTCAATTTTTCTTAAGGAAATAAATGCAAAGGTTTTCTTGAGCAAATTCCTTGAGCCTTGCATACCGGGCTTTAAAGGTAAAAAACAAATTAACTAAACATTAATTTCCAATAATTATTTGCACTATTGTCTCGATAACACGAATATCTTGAATTAAATCAATTGATGTTGAAAATTGAGAACTGTCATCTTAGCTGAGAACTGTCACCTTTTGACATTTATCATTTCATCCAAGCCCCCAGAAGTCCAGACCTCTGGCTCTTTGGGATCGAGGAGAAATGAGCCTGAGAAAGTTAAGAAACACGAACAGGGATCCCGGGATTTCGTAAAAAAACAGACTGAAGGCCGTATCAAAACCTTAAAATATGCAGCGTGCAGCAGCAGCACCAGAGCAACATGCTGCAGTCGGTATCATATCCTAGTTGTTACCGCTGTGCAGCACACTTTTTATTTGACAGCTAAACCTCAAATTAAAAATTTTAAAATTTTAAAATCGCACTAGTTCTATCAATTATACCTCCGTCCTTTTAAATAATTTATAAAAAAATCGCTCGTCTCCTTGTTTAAAATCCCTTGTCGCATTACGAAGTGTCAAAAGTGCTGCATATATATGCAGCAAAATTAGGATTTGAGATGAAAATGCAGCACGCTGGTTTGTCAGCTAATAAAAACACTTGTGGTTGCAGCGTTGCATAGGTTCTGATAGGGTCATTTTACACGATGAAACACGAAACAAAAAGTTTCATGCAACTGCTAGGTTTGTTGGGAGAGGAGAGAGAGGGTTTGAAGGAACACGTGTTCCCTCCAGTCCTCTCTCCACGACCAATCAAACCAAGCAAGTTAATCTTTTTAATGGATTTGATTAAAAACTAACAATTAAAACTTATTATTGTATGAAAAGCGTAGTGTCGTACCAGTGATCGCAGAGCTTCGAAATTTTGCACGAAGGTCCGTGTGGGTCTCCCATGATGCACCTCGAAGCCCGATTTTCGAAATTCAAAATGGCCGCCACAAAATGACCGAAGTTCAAAATGGCCACCCAAATTTGCCAATTGTGTACCGATTTCCATGAAAATCGGTATCTGTAGGTTTTTAAGGTAGCAAATAACGAATTTATGATCAGAACTTATAAATTCAAAATGGCCGCGCCAATATGGCCGACGAATTTGCCAATTGTCTTCCGATTCCAATGAAAATCGGTATTTGGGGTTTTTTAAGATAGCAAATAACGAATTTATGATAAGGACATAAATTCAAAATGGCCGCGCCAATATGGCCGACGAATTTGCCATTTGTGTTCCGATCGCAATGAAAATCGGTATCTGGGGTTTTCTAAGGTAACAAATAACGAATTTATGATCAGAACTTATAAATTCAAAATGGCCGCGCCACTATGACCGACGAATTTGCCAATTATCTTCCGATTCCAATGAAAATCGGTATTTGGGGATTTTTAAGATAGCAAATAACGAATTTATGATCAGGACATAAATTCAAAATGGCCGCGCCAATATGGCCGACGAATTTGCCAATTGTGTTCCGATCCCAATGAAAATCGGTATCTGGGGTTTTCTAAGGTAACAAATAACGAATTTATGATCAGAACTTATAAATTCAAAATGGCCGCGCCAATATGACCGACGAATTTGCCAATTGTGTTCCGATTTCCATGAAAATCGGTATCTGGGGTCTTTCAAGATAGCAAATAACGAATTTATGATCAGAACTTATAAATTCCAAATGGCCGCGCCAATATGGCCGACGAATTTGCCAATTGTCTTCCGATTCCAATGAAAATCGGTATTTGGGGTTTTTTAAGATAGCAAATAACGAATTTATGATCAGGACATAAATTCAAAATGGCCGCGCCAATATGGCCGACGAATTTGCCAATTGTCTTCCGATTCCAATGAAAATCGGTATTTGGGGTTTTTTAAGATAGCAAATAACGAATTTATGATAAGGACATAAATTCAAAATGGCCGTGCCAATATGGCCGACGAATTTGCCAATTGTGTTCCGATCGCAATGAAAATCGGTATCTGGGGTTTTCTAAGGTAACAAATAACGAATTTATGATCAGAACTTATAAATTCAAAATGGCCGCGCCAATATGACCGACGAATTTGTCAATTATCTTCCGATTCCAATGAAAATCGGTATTTGGGGATTTTTAAGATAGCAAATAACGAATTTATGATCAGGACATAAATTCAAAATGGCCGCGCCAATATGACCGACGAATTTGCCAATTGTGTTCCGATTTCCATGAAAATCGGTATTTGGGGATTTTTAAGATAGCAAATAACGAATTTATGATCAGGACATAAATTCAAAATGGCCGCGCCAATATGGCCGACGAATTTGCCAATTGTCTTCCGATTCCAATGAAAATCGGTATTTGGGGTTTTTTAAGATAGCAAATAACGAATTTATGATAAGGACATAAATTCAAAATGGCCGTGCCAATATGGCCGACGAATTTGCCAATTGTGTTCCGATCGCAATGAAAATCGGTATCTGGGGTTTTCTAAGGTAACAAATAACGAATTTATGATCAGAACTTATAAATTCAAAATGGCCGCGCCACTATGACCGACGAATTTGCCAATTATCTTCCGATTCCAATGAAAATCGGTATTTGGGGATTTTTAAGATAGCAAATAACGAATTTATGATCAGGACATAAATTCAAAATGGCCGCGCCAATATGGCCGACGAATTTGCCAATTGTGTTCCGATCCCAATGAAAATCGGTATCTGGGGTTTTCTAAGGTAACAAATAACGAATTTATGATCAGAACTTATAAATTCAAAATGGCCGCGCCAATATGACCGACGAATTTGCCAATTGTGTTCCGATTTCCATGAAAATCGGTATCTGGGGTCTTTCAAGATAGCAAATAACGAATTTATGATCAGAACTTATAAATTCCAAATGGCCGCGCCAATATGGCCGACGAATTTGCCAATTGTCTTCCGATTCCAATGAAAATCGGTATTTGGGGTTTTTTAAGATAGCAAATAACGAATTTATGATCAGGACATAAATTCAAAATGGCCGCGCCAATATGGCCGACGAATTTGCCAATTGTCTTCCGATTCCAATGAAAATCGGTATTTGGGGTTTTTTAAGATAGCAAATAACGAATTTATGATAAGGACATAAATTCAAAATGGCCGTGCCAATATGGCCGACGAATTTGCCAATTGTGTTCCGATCGCAATGAAAATCGGTATCTGGGGTTTTCTAAGGTAACAAATAACGAATTTATGATCAGAACTTATAAATTCAAAATGGCCGCGCCAATATGACCGACGAATTTGTCAATTATCTTCCGATTCCAATGAAAATCGGTATTTGGGGATTTTTAAGATAGCAAATAACGAATTTATGATCAGGACATAAATTCAAAATGGCCGCGCCAATATGACCGACGAATTTGCCAATTGTGTTCCGATTTCCATGAAAATCGGTATCTGGGGTCTTTCAAGATAGCAAATAACGAATTTATGATCAGAACTTATAAATTCAAAATGGCCGCGCCAATATGGCCGACGAATTTGCCAATTGTCTTCCGATTCCAATGAAAATCGGTATTTGGGGTTTTTTAAGATAGCAAATAACGAATTTATGATCAGGACATAAATTCAAAATGGCCGCGCCAATATGGCCGACGAATTTGCCAATTGTGCTCCGATCCCAATGAAAATCGGTATCTGGGGTTTTCTAAGGTAACAAATAACGAATTTAGATCAAGACTTATGAATTCTAAATGGCCGCGCCAATATGGCCGACTAATTTGCCAATTGTCTTCCGATTCCAATGAAAATCGGTATCTGGGGTCTTTTAAGATAGCAAATAACGAATTTATGATCAAAACTTATAAATTCAAAATGGCCGCGCCAATATGGGGGACGAATTTGGCCAATTGTGTTCCGGAACAGCCTTATTTATCAAATTTGTTAACGTATGGCCAAGGGCAATTTGTTGGTCTCGATATTATTAAACGGTGTTTCTCCCTACTTCAACTGTATGTTGGTTGTCCAAGAGTTGGAAAATCTGAAAATCTTCACATCTCAGCTCCAAATGGAAGAACATTGAACATAGTATCCTGAAGCTGCAATCGGGTCAGAATTTATCAACAAGGTTTTTGGGAAAGATTCTCCAATACGGGAAGGGCCTGGCATCTGAGTAAACAAATAAAACCTGGGTCAATGACATTGCAGAAGAGAACCATGGGCAATATCCATCTGAAGTCACACTCCTCCGTACGTGACTCCAAACGTATAATGTCCATCACCGTCAAAAGCCCATTTTCAAATCTTGAATTAGCATAATCCTTTATTTATTTTTTCAGAATGTATTAATAATTTTTGGATTATTTAATGTTTAATTTATTGTATGGACTGCCTCCCCTCCCCAAAACAAAGATTACAGCATGAATAAGAGTGTGGATCTGACATATTTTCGTGAGATTATACTATGTAGCTAACAATTGTTTACAAAAGCGCCATTTTGAATTTTCAAATTTTAACCACAAATTCGTCATTTGGAACCCTTTAAGCCCCCAGATACTGATTTTCAGTACAATCGGAACACAATTACAAAAATTAGTCCGCCATTTTGAATTTTCAAATTTTAACCACAAATTCGTCATTTGGAACCCTTAAAGCCCCCACCCAGAAGCTGATTTTCAGTACAGTCGGAACATAATTGCCAAAGTCAGTCCGCCATTTTGAATTTTCAAATTTTAACAACAAATTCGTCATTTGGAACCCTTAAATCAAGTTCACATAAAATTGAAGAGGATTAATTGTTAGTTTTAATTGTCTTTAATTAATTGACTAAAAAATTAATTGCGATTAATTTAATTGCAGTTAAAATTAATTGCAATTGATTTAGTTGCTATATACAATTAACACGGATTAATCCAAATAAATTAATTGTGGGGTGCAATTAATATTTCAATTGCAATTAATTTTAACTGCAATTAAATTAATCGCAATTAATTTTTTAGTCAATTAATTAATTGATTGAAAATTTAATTGATTAATGCCCAACACTGATTTTACCTTATATTCACTTAGTGTCTAAGTATTGTCATTGCCATTTGTACTACAGCCGTCCTATGGACCAGTAAATTTTCATACACATGTAAGCTTTGTACCAACTTTTATGATTTAATGAATAAAAACTGTTTGAGTTTGAGTATATTCTCCAAGAAACGCTTTCTGGGATAATTGAGAAATCCAAGAAGAAGAACTATTTATTTATTTGCACTAATTTTCTCGATAACAAAAAACTTCAATTTATTTATTATTTTCAGTGTTGTTTCGATAACACAAAATTTCAATTTATTTATTATTGTTAGAAATATGATGCATTCTCGCACCATCTAGATGTTAAGTAAGGCACTTGAATTAGCTGTGCGTATTTTAGTTTTATAATCTTGTTCTTCTTTCTTCTGAATAAATATTAGTCGGATGTTAAATTAACCCTGCTGCGTTTTATTTCTTAAAGGTAAAAAACAAATTAACTAAACATTAATTTCCAATAGGTTATGGGCCCAGGAAAGAAAAATTAACATCCCATCGAAGGAGGTGTAAAAGAAAGCGAAATTTAAGGAAAAAGGAAAAACGTGAAAAAACCTATAAAGTAATAATGGCCGAAGCAAAGTTTTGTGTGACCAAATTGAACAACCTAGTTTATAGCTACTCCAAAAATAATTCGAATTATGGATCATACAAAATTTTTTGTCGTATAAACGGGGTAATCCGAATTATGGCTTAAGCCGAAATTTTTCGGCTTAAGCCAAAGAATGTAAGTTACCCGTTTATACGTTAATTCGAAATTTTGGCGTAAGTTTAAGTTAAATCGATTTAATTTTGCTGCTATAAACTTGGTAAATGACAACTATTTGAGGATAATCAAAGCTGTCTAAAAATGATTGATAGCGAAAGGGTGAACAACAGATCTAAACATATAGACACAAAATATCATTTCGTCAAGGACTACGCATCAAAGGGAATCATTAGTTGTGAATACTGTCCTAGCGAAACAATGCTAGCGGATTTCTTAACGAAGCCGTTGCCAGCCAAAAGAATAAAGAATTTAATTTCTAATTGTTTGTTAATGGTACGAGAATGAGGAGGAGTGTTAGAAATATGATGCATTCTCGCACCATCTAGATGCTAAGTAAGGCACTTGAATTAGCTGTGCGTATCATGGAGGCTATACAAGGAGATAAAACTCCGTGTTGTCAATTTTCGTTTGATTATTGGTGGCGCTGTAGTCAAATGTACCCCGAAAAACATGGCCGATTATATTTATCCGGTTCATGGTAAAGTTCGTTTATTACTAATATATTTTACGTTTAGCAGCTTACAGCTGTTTACCAGCTTCTAAATTCGATTTTATATCAATGCGATTATTCGTAATTAATCAATTTTTGATGTTTCCAATGAATTTTAACAAATTCATGCGGGGTACATCGGACAAAGGTGACATCTGTGGCCAAAAATGAACTAGAAGTTTAGTTTCTTCTACCCATCCATTTCCTGTCATTTTCCCCATAAGAGTTTTGTCTCCTTGTATATTCTCCATGGTGCGTATTTTAGTTTTATAATCTTGTTCTTCTTTCTTCTGAATAAATGGGTGACTTCCATTTAGACACAGAAAGACAATTGTGTCCGACACAGCGTGTCGTTCTGTGTAAGCCCAAATGGAACACATAAGTTCATGAAAAATCCGCCACGGCGCACTTTCCTCGTTTTTATTTTTGTTTGGCAAGTAAATCGTAAATTTTATGTTGATAATTTCTTTAAATTAATTACCCGACATCTTATAAATGCTGGGAATCTTAAAAATGAAACAATATTGTTGTAATTATAAATTAACGATCACATTTCAATTGGCGAGGGTTGGTAGCATTGTCTTAGTTGTGCCCGGCTGTGTCGTTGATGGAACACTTCTGTGACGGACACAGTGTAACACTAACACTAACGCAGCTGCTCGTAGTCCCAGAATCTGTCACTTTTGTTGGCATTTATACGCCGTGATGTAAAGTTCGGAATATTTTTGCATTAGTTTGCCGTAAAAAGTCATAAAATAATATATTTAACCAGTTTTTGTTGCAATAGGATTACCAGTGAATAGTGATTTAGTGATTTAATTAAGAAAATTGAAAGAAATTGAGTGATTAAGTGTGTTTTAAGTGTGTTAAATGTGAAGGTGGCCAATTTTGTTACATTCGCGGTGGTTTTTTCGTTTTCATTTAGGGGAAAAATGTTGAATTTGTGTAGTAATATAATAAAAAGTGAAAAAGTTATTGTTATGCATGTTGTGTTGTGGTACTTGCACTTAATGTGTTTAATAACTATTCTATAATAATCTTTAATCACTCAAAAAGCACTTTTTATTATATTACTACACAAATTCAACATTTTTCCGCTAAATAAACAAGAAAAAACCACCGCGGATGTAAACAAAATTGTCGTCCTTCACAATTAACACACTTAAAACACACTTAACCACTCAATTTTTTTAAATTTTCTTAATTAAATCACTAAAGCACTATTCACTGGTAATCCTATTGCAATAAAAACTGGTTAAATAGATTATTTTATGACTTTTTACGGCAAAATATCCCGAACTTTTACCTCCTCCATATAGGTAATTTCTTCCTATTTGACAGATAATGGGTCTATTACCAACACAAATACAAACTCTGCTTCTAGGCCTGTACTTGAGAAGGCCTTGCTTAGGCTAATTTCTAAAACACTGCTTCTTTTGACAGTTGTCGTCAATCACACCGATAACATGGAAGAAGAAAGGTTAATTAAGTTAGTACGCGGCAAAGAATTGTTATATAATAAAAGCCATCGAGACAACAATCTTCTTTTAACCTGGTCACGGTATACAGAAACAAGGTAATGTAACAGAGGCTGACAGCTTCGAATATCGTAGAAATTCCGTGCCGAGTGACGTCAGCACTAATGCAGAAACAACAACACAACTCCGATTTTATATGGGAAAAGCGTGCCAAGTGACGTCAGCACTCAAATGACATTTCTCCATTACATTACCTTGTTTCTGTATACCGTGAACCTGGTTTCATCTCAACATATTTTTTTTAATTAATTATTTGCCTTTTAATACATGAATAATCCACGGTATACAGAAACAAGGTAATGTAAAAGACTGAATATCGTAGAATATCGTATTAGTGCGACGTCACTCGGCAAGTCTTCCCCATACAAAATCGAAATTGTTGTTGATTTCTGTATTAACCTTGCCGGGTGACGTCGCCTTTTTCTACGATATTCGCACTTACGATACGATATTTCGTCTTTTACATTACCTTGTTTCTGTATACCGTGTGAATAATCAAATTGTTAAAAAAACGCGCAGCGCTTTCAATGTGCGTTAACGTTCATACTTCAATCAAACACTGCGGCGCACAGCGACGCGACGCGACGCACTGCCTCTTAATGTATTTCAGGCTTAACCCTGCTGCGTTTTATTTCTTAAGCCCGGTATGCAAGGCTCAAGAAATTTCTTTGCCTATCTTAAACCTATGTAAAAAAAATGGTCAAGAAATGGTTCAGAAATATTTTCTGGAGCGATTTCTGTAACCGGTATGCTAGAATCAAGAAATTCACACCAGAAATATCGTGTTTTTTAGTGACACGCAGATGGCGCTTATGATACAATTTTAGTTTTTATGGCCGGTTCACATTATTCCAGTAGCAATCCAGTCCAGTGATCGAATCCAGCGCTGGAATGATACTGGAATAATGTGAACCGTCACTGGAATGTACTCATTCCAGTGAACAATCCAGTCCAGTGACTGGATTGACAGTCGACTTTTTCATTCCAGCTCGCCCAATCCAGCGCCACTGGAATAGTGTGGACGACCAATCCAGTGCTGGATTAAACGTTGAACAGTGAACACACATTGTTGTTTATTGTAAACACGCACGTTTTAGTTCCATTATTCCTAACAATGATAAAGTTAACTGAAAACCAATAAATTTTGAATGACTGCGATAAAGTAGACGGTATGATCCAGTCTAGTACTGGACTGGATTGACTCGCTGGGTTACTGGACTGGAATAATGTGAACCGGGCATTACTCCAGAAATAAGTGTCGATTCATTAATTTCTTGAAGGAATTTTAACGATTCATGAGTACATGACGTGTCAGCTGTTTCTTGAAATTGAAAGAAAGTTTCCGCAATACTAAAAATAACATTTTATTATTTTTTATTATTATTTTTTTAATTCTTTTTTAATTCCTTATATATTAAAACAATTTCATTAATTCCAAACAATCATAAAACAATTTATGTAATCTTCGCAATGAAAAAAAGGAACTGTCAAAGTTTCTGAACTGTTGTCAATTTTTCTTAAGGAAATAAATGCAAAGGTTTTCTTGAGCAAATTCCTTGAGCCTTGCATACCGGGCTTTAAAGGTAAAAAACAAATTAACTAAACATTAATTTCCAATAATTATTTGCACTATTGTCTCGATAACACGAATATCTTGAATTAAATCAATTGATGTTGAAAATTGAGAACTGTCATCTTAGCTGAGAACTGTCACCTTTTGACATTTATCATTTCATCCAAGCCCCCAGAAGTCCAGACCTCTGGCTCTTTGGGATCGAGGAGAAATGAGCCTGAGAAAGTTAAGAAACACGAACAGGGATCCCGGGATTTCGTAAAAAAACAGACTGAAGGCCGTATCAAAACCTTAAAATATGCAGCGTGCAGCAGCAGCACCAGAGCAACATGCTGCAGTCGGTATCATATCCTAGTTGTTACCGCTGTGCAGCACACTTTTTATTTGACAGCTAAACCTCAAATTAAAAATTTTAAAATCGCACTAGTTCTATCAATTATACCTCCGTCCTTTTAAATAATTTATAAAAAAATCGCTCGTCTCCTTGTTTAAAATCCCTTGTCGCATTACGAAGTGTCAAAAGTGCTGCATATATATGCAGCAAAATTAGGATTTGAGATGAAAATGCAGCACGCTGGTTTGTCATTTTACCCTCCTCAGCTAATAAAAACACTTGTGGTTGCAGCGTTGCATAGGTTCTGATAGGGTCATTTTACACGATGAAACACGAAACAAAAAGTTTCATGCAACTGCTAGGTTTGTTGGGAGAGGAGAGAGAGGGTTTGAGGGAACACGTGTTCCCTCCAGTCCTCTCTCCACGACCAATCAAACCAAGCAAGTTAATCTTTTTAATGGATTTGATTAAAAACTAACAATTAAAACTTATTATTGTATGAAAAGCGTAGTGTCGTACCAGTGATCGCAGAGCTTCGAAATTTTGCACGAAGGTCCGTGTGGGTCTCCCATGATGCACCTCGAAGCCCGATTTTCGAAATTCAAAATGGCCGCCACAAAATGACCGAAGTTCAAAATGGCCACCCAAATTTGCCAATTGTGTACCGATTTCCATGAAAATCGGTATCTGGAGGTTTTTAAGGTAGCAAATAACGAATTTTTGATCAGAACTTATAAATTCAAAATGGCCGCGCCAATATGGCCGACGAATTTGCCAATTGTCTTCCGATTCCAATGAAAATCGGTATTTGGGGTTTTTTAAGATAGCAAATAACGAATTTATGATAAGGACATAAATTCAAAATGGCCGCGCCAATATGGCCGACGAATTTGCCATTTGTGTTCCGATCGCAATGAAAATCGGTATCTGGGGTTTTCTAAGGTAACAAATAACGAATTTATGATCAGAACTTATAAATTCAAAATGGCCGCGCCACTATGACCGACGAATTTGCCAATTATCTTCCGATTCCAATGAAAATCGGTATTTGGGGATTTTTAAGATAGCAAATAACGAATTTATGATCAGGACATAAATTCAAAATGGCCGCGCCAATATGGCCGACGAATTTGCCAATTGTGTTCCGATCCCAATGAAAATCGGTATCTGGGGTTTTCTAAGGTAACAAATAACGAATTTATGATCAGAACTTATAAATTCAAAATGGCCGCGCCAATATGACCGACGAATTTGCCAATTGTGTTCCGATTTCCATGAAAATCGGTATCTGGGGTCTTTCAAGATAGCAAATAACGAATTTATGATCAGAACTTATAAATTCCAAATGGCCGCGCCAATATGGCCGACGAATTTGCCAATTGTGTTCCGATTCCAATGAAAATCGGTATTTGGGGTTTTTTAAGATAGCAAATAACGAATTTATGATCAGGACATAAATTCAAAATGGCCGCGCCAATATGGCCGACGAATTTGCCAATTGTCTTCCGATTCCAATGAAAATCGGTATTTGGGGTTTTTTAAGATAGCAAATAACGAATTTATGATAAGGACATAAATTCAAAATGGCCGTGCCAATATGGCCGACGAATTTGCCAATTGTGTTCCGATCGCAATGAAAATCGGTATCTGGGGTTTTCTAAGGTAACAAATAACGAATTTATGATCAGAACTTATAAATTCAAAATGGCCGCGCCAATATGACCGACGAATTTGTCAATTATCTTCCGATTCCAATGAAAATCGGTATTTGGGGATTTTTAAGATAGCAAATAACGAATTTATGATCAGGACATAAATTCAAAATGGCCGCGCCAATATGACCGACGAATTTGCCAATTGTGTTCCGATTTCCATGAAAATCGGTATTTGGGGATTTTTAAGATAGCAAATAACGAATTTATGATCAGGACATAAATTCAAAATGGCCGCGCCAATATGGCCGACGAATTTGCCAATTGTCTTCCGATTCCAATGAAAATCGGTATTTGGGGTTTTTTAAGATAGCAAATAACGAATTTATGATAAGGACATAAATTCAAAATGGCCGTGCCAATATGGCCGACGAATTTGCCAATTGTGTTCCGATCGCAATGAAAATCGGTATCTGGGGTTTTCTAAGGTAACAAATAACGAATTTATGATCAGAACTTATAAATTCAAAATGGCCGCGCCAATATGACCGACGAATTTGTCAATTATCTTCCGATTCCAATGAAAATCGGTATTTGGGGATTTTTAAGATAGCAAATAACGAATTTATGATCAGGACATAAATTCAAAATGGCCGCGCCAATATGACCGACGAATTTGCCAATTGTGTTCCGATTTCCATGAAAATCGGTATCTGGGGTCTTTCAAGATAGCAAATAACGAATTTATGATCAGAACTTATAAATTCAAAATGGCCGCGCCAATATGGCCGACGAATTTGCCAATTGTCTTCCGATTCCAATGAAAATCGGTATTTGGGGTTTTTTAAGATAGCAAATAACGAATTTATGATCAGGACATAAATTCAAAATGGCCGCGCCAATATGGCCGACGAATTTGCCAATTGTGTTCCGATCCCAATGAAAATCGGTATCTGGGGTTTTCTAAGGTAACAAATAACGAATTTATGATCAAGACTTATGAATTCTAAATGGCCGCGCCAATATGGCCGACTAATTTGCCAATTGTCTTCCGATTCCAATGAAAATCGGTATCTGGGGTCTTTTAAGATAGCAAATAACGAATTTATGATCAAAACTTATAAATTCAAAATGGCCGCGCCAATATGGGGGACGAATTTGGCCAATTGTGTTCCGAAACAGCCTTATTTATCAAATTTGTTAACGTATGGCCAAGGGCAATTTGTTGGTCTCGATATTATTAAACGGTGTTTCTCCCTACTTCAACTGTATGTTGGTTGTCCAAGAGTTGGAAAATCTGAAAATCTTCACATCTCAGCTCCAAATGGAAGAACATTGAACATAGTATCCTGAAGCTGCAATCGGGTCAGAATTTATCAACAAGGTTTTTGGGAAAGATTCTCCAATACGGGAAGGGCCTGGCATCTGAGTAAACAAATAAAACCTGGGTCAATGACATTGCAGAAGAGAACCATGGGCAATATCCATCTGAAGTCACACTCCTCCGTACGTGACTCCAAACGTATAATGTCCATCACCGTCAAAAGCCCATTTTCAAATCTTGAATTAGCATAATCCTTTATTTTTTTTTTCAGAATGTAATAATATTTTTTGGATTATTTAATGTTTAATTTATTGTATGGACTGCCTCCCCTCCCCAAAACAAAGATTACAGCATGAATAAGAGTGTGGATCTGACATATTTTCGTGAGATTATACTATGTAGCTAACAATTGTTTACAAAAGCGCCATTTTGAATTTTCAAATTTTAACCACAAATTCGTCATTTGGAACCCTTTAAGCCCCCAGATACGGATTTTCAGTACAATCGGAACACAATTACAAAAATTAGTCCGCCATTTTGAATTTTCAAATTTTAACCACAAATTCGTCATTTGGAACCCTTAAAGCCCCCACCCAGAAGCTGATTTTCAGTACAGTCGGAACATAATTGCCAAAGTCAGTCCGCCATTTTGAATTTTCAAATTTTAACAACAAATTCGTCATTTGGAACCCTTAAATCAAGTTCACATAAAATTGAAGAGGATTAATTGTTAGTTTTAATTGTCTTTAATTAATTGACTAAAAAATTAATTGCGATTAATTTAATTGCAGTTAAAATTAATTGCAATTGATTTAGTTGCTATATACAATTAACACGGATTAATCCAAATAAATTAATTGTGGGGTGCAATTAATATTTCAATTGCAATTAATTTTAACTGCAATTAAATTAATCGCAATTAATTTTTTAGTCAATTAATTAATTGATTGAAAATTTAATTGATTAATGCCCAACACTGATTTTACCTTATATTCACTTAGTGTCTAAGTATTGTCATTGCCATTTGTACTACAGCCGTCCTATGGACCAGTAAATTTTCATACACATGTAAGCTTTGTACCAACTTTTATGATTTAATGAATAAAAACTGTTTGAGTTTGAGTATATTCTCCAAGAAACGCTTTCTGGGATAATTGAGAAATCCAAGAAGAAGAACTATTTATTTATTTGCACTAATTTTCTCGATAACAAAAAACTTCAATTTATTTATTATTTTCAGTGTTGTTTCGATAACACAAAATTTCAATTTATTTATTATTGTTAGAAATATGATGCATTCTCGCACCATCTAGATGTTAAGTAAGGCACTTGAATTAGCTGTGCGTATTTTAGTTTTATAATCTTGTTCTTCTTTCTTCTGAATAAATATTAGTCGGATGTTAAATTAACCCTGCTGCGTTTTATTTCTTAAAGGTAAAAAACAAATTAACTAAACATTAATTTCCAATAGGTTATGGGCCCAGGAAAGAAAAATTAACATCCCATCGAAGGAGGTGTAAAAGAAAGCGAAATTTAAGGAAAAAGGAAAAACGTGAAAAAACCTATAAAGTAATAATGGCCGAAGCAAAGTTTTGTGTGACCAAATTGAACAACCTAGTTTATAGCTACTCCAAAAATAATTCGAATTATGGATCATACAAAATTTTTTGTCGTATAAACGGGGTAATCCGAATTATGGCTTAAGCCGAAATTTTTCGGCTTAAGCCAAAGAATGTAAGTTACCCGTTTATACGTTAATTCGAAATTTTGGCGTAAGTTTAAGTTAAATCGATTTAATTTTGCTGCTATAAACTTGGTAAATGACAACTATTTGAGGATAATCAAAGCTGTCTAAAAATGATTGATAGCGAAAGGGTGAACAACAGATCTAAACATATAGACACAAAATATCATTTCGTCAAGGACTACGCATCAAAGGGAATCATTAGTTGTGAATACTGTCCTAGCGAAACAATGCTAGCGGATTTCTTAACGAAGCCGTTGCCAGCCAAAAGAATAAAGAATTTAATTTCTAATTGTTTGTTAATGGTACGAGAATGAGGAGGAGTGTTAGAAATATGATGCATTCTCGCACCATCTAGATGCTAAGTAAGGCACTTGAATTAGCTGTGCGTATCATGGAGGCTATACAAGGAGATAAAACTCCGTGTTGTCAATTTTCGTTTGATTATTGGTGGCGCTGTAGTCAAATGTACCCCGAAAAACATGGCCGATTATATTTATCCGGTTCATGGTAAAGTTCGTTTATTACTAATATATTTTACGTTTAGCAGCTTACAGCTGTTTACCAGCTTCTAAATTCGATTTTATATCAATGCGATTATTCGTAATTAATCAATTTTTGATGTTTCCAATGAATTTTAACAAATTCATGCGGGGTACATCGGACAAAGGTGACATCTGTGGCCAAAAATGAACTAGAAGTTTAGTTTCTTCTACCCATCCATTTCCTGTCATTTTCCCCATAAGAGTTTTGTCTCCTTGTATATTCTCCATGGTGCGTATTTTAGTTTTATAATCTTGTTCTTCTTTCTTCTGAATAAATGGGTGACTTCCATTTAGACACAGAAAGACAATTGTGTCCGACACAGCGTGTCGTTCTGTGTAAGCCCAAATGGAACACATAAGTTCATGAAAAATCCGCCACGGCGCACTTTCCTCGTTTTTATTTTTGTTTGGCAAGTAAATCGTAAATTTTATGTTGATAATTTCTTTAAATTAATTACCCGACATCTTATAAATGCTGGGAATCTTAAAAATGAAACAATATTGTTGTAATTATAAATTAACGATCACATTTCAATTGGCGAGGGTTGGTAGCATTGTCTTAGCTGTGCCCGGCTGTGTCTAGCTGTGTCGTTGATGGAACACTTCTGTGTCGGACACAGTGTAACACTAACACTAACGCAGCTGCTCGTAGTCCCAGAATCTGTCACTTTTGTTGGCATTTATACGCCGTGATGTAAAGTTCGGAATATTTTTGCATTAGTTTGCCGTAAAAAGTCATAAAATAATATATTTAACCAGTTTTTGTTGCAATAGGATTACCAGTGAATAGTGATTTAGTGATTTAATTAAGAAAATTGAAAGAAATTGAGTGATTAAGGGCCTGTGCCAAGTTACAATTCAAATGTCAATTTGTATGGAAAACGCATTTCGATTTTACAATTCAATTTTCAGAGGTTTGTGTCTTTGGAATTGTAAGGAAATTTTTTAATTGTAGGGAAATATTAGCCAAACATTCATTTGACAGTTTGTTGGATTTGCTTTTTGGTGGTTGAATCTCCTTTTTTTAATTATTGGAGAACAGTATCGCGAATTCTTTCGATTTTCAGTGCATGATTATCCTCACCATATAATATGACACAGTAAAGGCTGATCATGCTTACAGCTTGCAGACGTGAAGCAAAATAAAAACATGAACAAAAGTTCCGCATAAAATTTGAATCGTTTTTAATAACTCTCAAATATGTACAATACTTCTTGCATTCCACCCCCATTCGATGATGTTCGTGAAGCATATCCATTTCCATTATTTTAAAGACAAACATAGCCTTAGGCTTCTTTAAAAAAATTATTAAAAATTTTATAAATTACAAAATTTTGTTGTCATCCATGTTGTCAAATGAAATGCGTGAATTGTATTTTGGCACACTTTGTAATTTCGAAGTGTACGTGGTGAAAGTAGCAAATTCGGAATTGTAACTTGGCACCCACCCTAAGTGTGTTTTAAGTGTGTTAAATGTGAAGGTGGCCAATTTTGTTACATTCGCGGTGGTTTTTTCGTTTTCATTTAGGGGAAAAATGTTGAATTTGTGTAGTAATATAATAAAAAGTGAAAAAGTTATTGTTATGCATGTTGTGTTGTGGTACTTGCACTTAATGTGTTTAATAACTATTCTATAATAATCTTTAATCACTCAAAAAGCACTTTTTATTATATTACTACACAAATTCAACATTTTTCCGCTAAATAAACAAGAAAAAACCACCGCGGATGTAAACAAAATTGTCCTCCTTCACAATTAACACACTTAAAACACACTTAACCACTCAATTTTTTTAAATTTTCTTAATTAAATCACTAAAGCACTATTCACTGGTAATCCTATTGCAATAAAAACTGGTTAAATAGATTATTTTATGACTTTTTACGGCAAAATCACGGTATACAGAAACAAGGTAATGTAATGGAGAAATGTCATTTGAGTGCTGACGTCACTTGGCACGCTTTTCCCATATAAAATCGGAGTTGTGTTGTTGTTTCTGCATTAGTGCTGACGTCACTCGGCACGGAATTTCTACGATATTCGAAGCTGTCAGCCTCTGTTACATTACCTTGTTTCTGTATACCGTGGGCAAAATATCCCGAACTTTTACCTCCTCCATATAGGTAATTTCTTCCTATTTGACAGATAATGGGTCTATTACCAACACAAATACAAACTCTGCTTCCAGGCCTGTACTTGAGAAGGCCTTGCTTAGGCTAATTTCTAAAACACTGCTTCTTTTGACAGTTGTCGTCAATCACACCGATAACATGGAAGAAGAAAGGTTAATTAAGTTAGTACGCGGCAAAGAATTGTTATATAATAAAAGCCATCGAGACAACAATCTTCTTTTAACCTGGTCACGGTATACAGAAACAAGGTAATGTAACAGAGGCTGACAGCTTCGAATATCGTAGAAATTCCGTGCCGAGTGACGTCAGCACTAATGCAGAAACAACAACACAACTCCGATTTTATATGGGAAAAGCGTGCCAAGTGACGTCAGCACTCAAATGACATTTCTCCATTACATTACCTTGTTTCTGTATACCGTGAACCTGGTTTCATCTCAACATATTTTTTTTAATTAATTATTTGCCTTTTAATACATGAATAATCCACGGTATACAGAAACAAGGTAATGTAAAAGACTGAATATCGTAGAATATCGTATTAGTGCGACGTCACTCGGCAAGTCTTCCCCATACAAAATCGAAATTGTTGTTGATTTCTGTATTAACCTTGCCGGGTGACGTCGCCTTTTTCTACGATATTCGCACTTCCGATACGATATTTCGTCTTTTACATTACCTTGTTTCTGTATACCGTGTGAATAATCAAATTGTTAAAAAAACGCGCAGCGCTTTCAATGTGCGTTAACGTTCATACTTCAATCAAACACTGCGGCGCACAGCGACGCGACGCGACGCACTGCCTCTTAATGTATTTCAGGCTTAACCCTGCTGCGTTTTATTTCTTAAGCCCGGTATGCAAGGCTCAAGAAATTTCTTTGCCTATCTTAAACCTATGTAAAAAAAATGGTCAAGAAATGGTTCAGAAATATTTTCTGGAGCGATTTCTGTAACCGGTATGCTAGAATCAAGAAATTCACACCAGAAATATCGTGTTTTTTAGTGACACGCAGATGGCGCTTATGATACAATTTTAGTTTTTATGGCCGGTTCACATTATTCCAGTAGCAATCCAGTCCAGTGATCGAATCCAGCGCTGGAATGATACTGGAATAATGTGAACCGTGAGTACATTCCAGTGAACAATCCAGTCCAGTGACTGGGGGTGCCTTCCATTTAGACACAGAGAGACACAGTGTTACACTGTGTCCGACACAGAAGTGTTCCATCAACGACACAGCTAGACACAGCCGGGCACAACTAAGGCAATGCTACCAACCCTCGCCAATTGAACTGTGATCGTTAATTTATAATTACAACAATATTGTTTCATTTTTAAGATTCCCAGCATTTATAAGATGTCGGGTAATTAATTTAAAGAAATTATCAACATAAAATTTACGATTTACTTGCCAAACAAAAATAAAAACGAGGAAAGTACGTCATGGCGGATTTTTCATGAACTTATGTGTTCCATTTGGGCTTACACAGAACGACACAGAGCGACACGCTGTGTCGGACACAATTGCCTTTCTGTGTCTAAATGGAAGGCACCCTGGATTGACAGTCGACTTTTTCATTCCAGCTCGCCCAATCCAGCGCCACTGGAATAGTGTGGACGACCAATCCAGTGCTGGATTAAACGTTGAACAGTGAACACACATTGTTGTTTATTGTAAACACGCACGTTTTAGTTCCATTATTCCTAACAATGATAAAGTTAACTGAAAACCAATAAATTTTGAATGACTGCGATAAAGTAGACGGTATGATCCAGTCTAGTACTGGACTGGATTGACTCGCTGGGTTACTGGACTGGAATAATGTGAACCGGGCATTACTCCAGAAATAAGTGTCGATTCATTAATTTCTTGAAGGAATTTTAACGATTCATGAGTACATGACGTGTCAGCTGTTTCTTGAAATTGAAAGAAAGTTTCCGCAATACTAAAAATAACATTTTATTATTTTTTATTATTATTTTTTTAATTCTTTTTTAATTCCTTATATATTAAAACAATTTCATTAATTCCAAACAATCATAAAACAATTTATGTAATCTTCGCAATGAAAAAAAGGAACTGTCAAAGTTTCTGAACTGTTGTCAATTTCTCTTAAGGAAATAAATGCAAAGGTTTTCTTGAGCAAATTCCTTGAGCCTTGCATACCGGGCTTTAAAGGTAAAAAACAAATTAACTAAACATTAATTTCCAATAATTATTTGCACTATTGTCTCGATAACACGAATATCTTGAATTAAATCAATTGATGTTGAAAATTGAGAACTGTCATCTTAGCTGAGAACTGTCACCTTTTGACATTTATCATTTCATCCAAGCCCCCAGAAGTCCAGACCTCTGGCTCTTTGGGATCGAGGAGAAATGAGCCTGAGAAAGTTAAGAAACACGAACAGGGATCCCGGGATTTCGTAAAAAAACAGACTGAAGGCCGTATCAAAACCTTAAAATATGCAGCGTGCAGCAGCAGCACCAGAGCAACATGCTGCAGTCGGTATCATATCCTAGTTGTTACCGCTGTGCAGCACACTTTTTATTTGACAGCTAAACCTCAAATTAAAAATTTTAAAATCGCACTAGTTCTATCAATTATACCTCCGTCCTTTTAAATAATTTAAAAAAAAATCGCTCGTCTCCTTGTTTAAAATCCCTTGTCGCATTACGAAGTGTCAAAAGTGCTGCATATATATGCAGCAAAATTAGGATTTGAGATGAAAATGCAGCACGCTGGTTTGTCATTTTACCCTCCTCAGCTAATAAAAACACTTGTGGTTGCAGCGTTGCATAGGTTCTGATAGGGTCATTTTACACGATGAAACACGAAACAAAAAGTTTCATGCAACTGCTAGGTTTGTTGGGAGAGGAGAGAGAGGGTTTGAGGGAACACGTGTTCCCTCCAGCCCTCTCTCCACGCCAATCAAACCAAGCAAGTTAATCTTTTTAATGGATTTGATTAAAAACTAACAATTAAAACTTATTATTGTATGAAAAGCGTAGTGTCGTACCAGTGATCGCAGAGCTTCGAAATTTTGCACGAAGGTCCGTGTGGGTCTCCCATGATGCACCTCGAAGCCCGATTTTCGAAATTCAAAATGGCCGCCACAAAATGACCGAAGTTCAAAATGGCCACCCAAATTTGCCAATTGTGTACCGATTTCCATGAAAATCGGTATCTGGAGGTTTTTAAGGTAGCAAATAACGAATTTATGATCAGAACTTATAAATTCAAAATGGCCGCGCCAATATGGCCGACGAATTTGCCAATCGTCTTCCGATTCCAATGAAAATCGGTATTTGGGGTTTTTTAAGATAGCAAATAACGAATTTATGATCAGGACATAAATTCAAAATGGCCGCGCCAATATGGCCAACGAATTTGCCAATTGTGTACCGATTTCCATGAAAATCTGTATCTGGAGGTTTTTAAGGTAGCAAATAACGAATTTATCATCAGAACTTATAAATTCAAAATGGCCGCGCCAATATGGCCGACGAATTTGCCAATTGTCTTCCGATTCCAATGAAAATCGGTATTTGGGGTTTTTTAAGATAGCAAATAACGAATTTATGATAAGGACATAAATTCAAAATGGCCGCGCCAATATGGCCGACGAATTTGCCAATTGTGTACCGATTTCTATGAAAATCTGTATCTGGAGGTTTTTAAGGTAGCAAATAACGAATTTATCATCAGAACTTATAAATTCAAAATGGCCGCGCCAATATGGCCGACGAATTTGCCAATTGTCTTCCGATTCCAATGAAAATCGGTATTTGGGGTTTTTTAAGATAGCAAATAACGAATTTATGATAAGGACATAAATTCAAAATGGCCGTGCCAATATGGCCGACGAATTTGCCAATTGTGTTCCGATCGCAATGAAAATCGGTATCTGGGGTTTTCTAAGGTAACAAATAACGAATTTATGATCAGAACTTATAAATTCAAAATGGCCGCGCCAATATGACCGACGAATTTGCCAATTATCTTCCGATTCCAATGAAAATCGGTATTTGGGGATTTTTAAGATAGCAAATAACGAATTTATGATCAGGACATAAATTCAAAATGGCCGCGCCAATATGACCGACGAATTTGCCAATTGTGTTCCGATTTCCATGAAAATCGGTATCTGGGGTCTTTCAAGATAGCAAATAACGAATTTATGATCAGAACTTATAAATTCAAAATGGCCGCGCCAATATGGCCGACGAATTTGCCAATTGTGTTCCGATCCCAATGAAAATCGGTATCTGGGGTTTTCTAAGGTAACAAATAACGAATTTATGATCAAGACTTATGAATTCTAAATGGCCGCGCCAATATGGCCGACTAATTTGCCAATTGTCTTCCGATTCCAATGAAAATCGGTATCTGGGGTCTTTTAAGATAGCAAATAACGAATTTATGATCAAAACTTATAAATTCAAAATGGCCGCGCCAATATGGGGGACGAATTTGGCCAATTGTGTTCCGGAACAGCCTTATTTATCAAATTTGTTAACGTATGGCCAAGGGCAATTTGTTGGTCTCGATATTATTAAACGGTGTTTCTCCCTACTTCAACTGTATGTTGGTTGTCCAAGAGTTGGAAAATCTGAAAATCTTCACATCTCAGCTCCAAATGGAAGAACATTGAACATAGTATCCTGAAGCTGCAATCGGGTCAGAATTTATCAACAAGGTTTTTGGGAAAGATTCTCCAATACGGGAAGGGCCTGGCATCTGAGTAAACAAATAAAACCTGGGTCAATGACATTGCAGAAGAGAACCATGGGCAATATCCATCTGAAGTCACACTCCTCCGTACGTGACTCCAAACGTATAATGTCCATCACCGTCAAAAGCCCATTTTCAAATCTTGAATTAGCATAATCCTTTATTTTTTTTTTCAGAATGTAATAATATTTTTTGGATTATTTAATGTTTAATTTATTGTATGGACTGCCTCTCCTCCCCAAAACAAAGATTACAGCATGAATAAGAGTGTGGATCTGACATATTTTCGTGAGATTATACTATGTAGCTAACAATTGTTTACAAAAGCGCCATTTTGAATTTTTAAATTTTAACCACAAATTCGTCATTTGGAACCCTTTAAGCCCCCAGATACTGATTTTCAGTACAATCGGAACACAATTACAAAAATTAGTCCGCCATTTTTAATTTTCAAATTTTAACCACAAATTCGTCATTTGGAACCCTTAAAGCCCCAGAAGCTGATTTTCAGTACAGTCGGAACACAATTGCCAAAGTCAGTCCGCCATTTTGAATTTTCAAATTTTAACCACAAATTCGTCATTTGGAACCCTTAAAGCCCCCAGATACTGATTTTCAGTACAATCGGAACACAATTACAAAAATTAGTCCGCCATTTTGAATTTTCAAATTTTAACCACAAATTTGTCATTTGGAACCCTTAAAGCCACCAGATACTGATTTTCAGTACAATCGGAACACAATTACAAAAATTAGTCCGCCATTTTGAATTTTCAAATTTTAACCACAAATTCGTCATTTGGAACCCTTAAAGCCCCCAGAAGCTGATTTTCAGTACAGTCGGAACACAATTGCCAAAGTTAGTCCGCCATTTTGAATTTTCAAATTTTAACCACAAATTCGTCATTTGGAACCCTTAAAGCCCCCAGATACTGATTTTCAGTACAGTCGGAACACAATTACAAAAATTAGTCCGCCATTTTTAATTTTCAAATTTTAACCACAAATTCGTCATTTGGAACCCTTAAAGCCCCCAGATACTGATTTTCAGTACAATCGGAGCACAATTACAAAAATTAGTCCGCCATTTTTAATTTTCAAATTTTAACCACAAATTTGTCATTTGGAACCCTTAAAGCCACCAGATACTGATTTTCAGTACAATCGGAACACAATTGCCAAAGTTAGTCCGCCATTTTGAATTTTCAAATTTTAACCACAAATTCGTCATTTGGAACCCTTAAAGCCCCCAGATACTGATTTTCAGTACAGTCGGAACACAATTACAAAAATTAGTCCGCCATTTTGAATTTTCAAATTTTAACCACAAATTTGTCATTTGGAACCCTTAAAGCGGCCAGATACTGATTTTCAGTACAATCGGAACACAATTACAAAAATTAGTCCGCCATTTTGAATTTTCAAATTTTAACCACAAATTCGTCATTTGGAACCCTTAAAGCCCCCACCCAGAAGCTGATTTTCAGTACAGTCGGAACATAATTGCCAAAGTCAGTCCGCCATTTTGAATTTTCAAATTTTAACAACAAATTCGTCATTTGGAACCCTTAAATCAAGTTCACATAAAATTGAAGAGGATTAATTGTTAGTTTTAATTGTCTTTAATTAATTGACTAAAAAATTAATTGCGATTAATTTAATTGCAGTTAAAATTAATTGCAATTGATTTAGTTGCTATATACAATTAACACGGATTAATCCAAATAAATTAATTGTGGGGTGCAATTAATATTTCAATTGCAATTAATTTTAACTGCAATTAAATTAATCGCAATTAATTTTTTAGTCAATTAATTAATTGATTGAAAATTTAATTGATTAATGCCCAACACTGATTTTACCTTATATTCACTTAGTGTCTAAGTATTGTCATTGCCATTTGTACTACAGCCGTCCTATGGACCAGTAAATTTTCATACACATGTAAGCTTTGTACCAACTTTTATGATTTAATGAATAAAAACTGTTTGAGTTTGAGTATATTCTCCAAGAAACGCTTTCTGGGATAATTGAGAAATCCAAGAAGAAGAACTATTTATTTATTTGCACTAATTTTCTCGATAACAAAAAACTTCAATTTATTTATTATTTTCAGTGTTGTTTCGATAACACAAAATTTCAATTTATTTATTATTGTTAGAAATATGATGCATTCTCGCACCATCTAGATGTTAAGTAAGGCACTTGAATTTGCCGTGCGTATTTTAGTTTTATAATCTTGTTCTTCTTTCTTCTGAATAAATATTAGTCGGATGTTAAATTAACCCTGCTGCGTTTTATTTCTTAAAGGTAAAAAACAAATTAACTAAACATTAATTTCCAATAGGTTATGGGCCCAGGAAAGAAAAATTAACATCCCATCGAAGGAGGTGTAAAAGAAAGCGAAATTTAAGGAAAAAGGAAAAACGTGAAAAAACCTATAAAGTAATAATGGCCGAAGCAAAGTTTTGTGTGACCAAATTGAACAACCTAGTTTATAGCTACTCCAAAAATAATTCGAATTATGGATCATACAAAATTTTTTGTCGTATAAACGGGGTAATCCGAATTATGGCTTAAGCCGAAATTTTTCGGCTTAAGCCAAAGAATGTAAGTTACCCGTTTATACGTTAATTCGAAATTTTGGCGTAAGTTTAAGTTAAATCGATTTAATTTTGCTGCTATAAACTTGGTAAATGACAACTATTTGAGGATAATCAAAGCTGTCTAAAAATGATTGATAGCGAAAGGGTGAACAACAGATCTAAACATATAGACACAAAATATCATTTCGTCAAGGACTACGCATCAAAGGGAATCATTAGTTGTGAATACTGTCCTAGCGAAACAATGCTAGCGGATTTCTTAACGAAGCCGTTGCCAGCCAAAAGAATAAAGAATTTAATTTCTAATTGTTTGTTAATGGTACGAGAATGAGGAGGAGTGTTAGAAATATGATGCATTCTCGCACCATCTAGATGCTAAGTAAGGCACTTGAATTAGCTGTGCGTATTTTAGTTTCATAATCTTGTTCTTCTTTCTTCTGAATAAATGGGTGCCTTCCATTTAGACACAGAAAGACAATTGTGTCCGACACAGCGTGTCGTTCTGTGTAAGCCCAAATGCACGGTATACAGAAACAAGGTAGTGTAAAAGAGACTGACAGCTCGAATATCGTACGAATATCGTAGAAAAAGCCGACGTCACCCGGCAAGTTAATACAGAAAACAACAACAACAATTTCGATTTTGTATGGGGAAGACTTGCCGAGTGACGTCAGCATTCAAATGACATTTCTCTTTTACATTACCTTGTTTCTGTATACCGTGGCCCAAATGGAACACATAAGTTCATGAAAAATCCGCCACGGCGCACTTTCCTCGTTTTTATTTTTGTTTGGCAAGTAAATCGTAAATTTTATGTTGATAATTTCTTTAAATTAATTACCCGACATCTTATAAATGCTGGGAATCTTAAAAATGAAACAATATTGTTGTATTATAAATTAACGATCACATTTCAATTGGCGAGGGTTGGTAGCATTGTCTTAGTTGTGCCCGGCTGTGTCTAGCTGTGTCGTTGATGGAACACTTCTGTGTCGGACACAGTGTAACACTGTGTCTCTCTGTGTCTAAATGGAAGGCACCCAATATTAGTCGGATGTTAAATTAAAGCCTGAAATACATAGAGGCAGTGCGTCGCGTCGCGTCGCAGTAAAATTTAGATTTCTAGTTACAGAATGTGGCGAGTCACATTAATCACACTGCGACGCGACCAAGCCCTTCTCAAGTCAAGGCCTGGAAGTTGCCTAGCTCACTAACACTAACGCAGCTGCTCGTAGTCCCAGAATCTGTCACTTTTGTTGGCATTTATACGCCGTGATGTAAAGTTCGGAATATTTTTGCATTAGTTTGCCGTAAAAAGTCATAAAATAATATATTTAACCAGCTTTTGTTGCAATAGGATTACCAGTGAATAGTGATTTAGTGATTTAATTAAGAAAATTGAAAGAAATTGAGTGATTAAGTGTGTTTTAAGTGTGTTAAATGTGAAGGTGGCCAATTTTGTTTACATTCGCGGTGGTTTTTTCGTTTTTATTTAGGGGAAAAATGTTGAATTTGTGTAGTAATATAATAAAAAGTGAAAAAGTTATTGTTATGCATGTTGTGTGGTGGTACTTGCACTTAATGTGTTTAATAACTATTCTATAATAATCTTTAATCACTCAAAAAGCACTTTTTATTATATTACTACACAAATTCAACATTTTTCCGCTAAATAAACAAGAAAAAACCACCGCGGATGTAAACAAAATTGTCCTCCTTCACAATTAACACACTTAAAACACACTTAACCACTCAATTTTTTTAAATTTTCTTAATTAAATCACTAAAGCACTATTCACTGGTAATCCTATTGCAATAAAAACTGGTTAAATAGATTATTTTATGACTTTTTACGGCAAAATATCCCGAACTTTTACCTCCTCCATATAGGTAATTTCTTCCTATTTGACAGATAATGGGTCTATTACCAACCCAAATACAAACTCTGCTTCCAGGCCTGTACTTGAGAAGGCCTTGCTTAGGCTAATTTCTAAAACACTGCTTCTTTTGACAGTTGTCGTCAATCACACCGATAACATGGAAGAAGAAAGGTTAATTAAGTTAGTACGCGGCAAAGAATTGTTATATAATAAAAGCCATCGAGACAACAATCTTCTTTTAACCTGGTCACGGTATACAGAAACAAGGTAATGTAACAGAGGCTGACAGCTTCGAATATCGTAGAAATTCCGTGCCGAGTGACGTCAGCACTAATGCAGAAACAACAACACAACTCCGATTTTATATGGGAAAAGCGTGCCAAGTGACGTCAGCACTCAAATGACATTTCTCCATTACATTACCTTGTTTCTGTATACCGTGAACCTGGTTTCATCTCAACATATTTTTTTTAATTAATTATTTGCCTTTTAATACATGAATAATCCACGGTATACAGAAACAAGGTAATGTAAAAGACTGAATATCGTAGAATATCGTATTAGTGCGACGTCACTCGGCAAGTCTTCCCCATACAAAATCGAAATTGTTGTTGATTTCTGTATTATCCTTGCCGGGTGACGTCGCCTTTTTCTACGATATTCGCACTTACGATACGATATTTCGTCTTTTACATTACCTTGTTTCTGTATACCGTGAACCTGGTTTCATCTCAACATATTTTTTTTAATTAATTATTTGCCTTTTAATACATGAATAATCCACGGTATACAGAAACAAGGTAATGTAAAAGACTGAATATCGTAGAATATCGTATTAGTGCGACGTCACTCGGCAAGTCTTCCCCATACAAAATCGAAATTGTTGTTGATTTCTGTATTAACCTTGCCGGGTGACGTCGCCTTTTTCTACGATATTCGCACTTACGATACGATATTTCGTCTTTTACATTACCTTGTTTCTGTATACCGTGTGAATAATCAAATTGTTAAAAAAACGCGCAGCGCTTTCAATGTGCGTTAACGTTCATACTTTAATCAAACACTGCGGCGCACAGCCACGCGACGCACTGCCTCTTAATGTATTTCAGGCTTAACCCTGCTGCGTTTTATTTCTTAAGCCCGGTATGCAAGGCTCAAGAAATTTCTTTGCCTATCTTAAACCTATGTAAAAAAAATGGTCAAGAAATGGTTCAGAAATATTTTCTGGAGCGATTTCTGTAACCGGTATGCTAGAATCAAGAAATTCACACCAGAAATATCGTGTTTTTTAGTGACACGCAGATGGCGCTTATGATACAATTTTAGTTTTTATGGCCGGTTCACATTATTCCAGTAGCAATCCAGTCCAGTGATCGAATCCAGCGCTGGAATGATACTGGAATAATGTGAACCGTCACTGGAATGTACTCATTCCAGTGAACAATCCAGTCCAGTGACTGGATTGACAGTCGACTTTTTCATTCCAGCTCGCCCAATCCAGCGCCACTGGAATAGTGTGGACGACCAATCCAGTGCTGGATTAAACGTTGAACAGTGAACACACATTGTTGTTTATTGTAAACACGCACGTTTTAGTTCCATTATTCCTAACAATGATAAAGTTAACTGAAAACCAATAAATTTTGAATGACTGCGATAAAGTAGACGGTATGATCCAGTCTAGTACTGGACTGGATTGACTCGCTGGGTTACTGGACTGGAATAATGTGAACCGGGCATTACTCCAGAAATAAGTGTCGATTCATTAATTTCTTGAAGGAATTTTAACGATTCATGAGTACATGACGTGTCAGCTGTTTCTTGAAATTGAAAGAAAGTTTCCGCAATACTAAAAATAACATTTTATTATTTTTTATTATTATTTTTTTAATTCTTTTTTAATTCCTTATATATTAAAACAATTTCATTAATTCCAAACAATCATAAAACAATTTATGTAATCTTCGCAATGAAAAAAAGGAACTGTCAAAGTTTCTGAACTGTTGTCAATTTTTCTTAAGGAAATAAATGCAAAGGTTTTCTTGAGCAAATTCCTTGAGCCTTGCATACCGGGCTTTAAAGGTAAAAAACAAATTAACTAAACATTAATTTCCAATAATTATTTGCACTATTGTCTCGATAACACGAATATCTTGAATTAAATCAATTGATGTTGAAAATTGAGAACTGTCATCTTAGCTGAGAACTGTCACCTTTTGACATTTATCATTTCATCCAAGCCCCCAGAAGTCCAGACCTCTGGCTCTTTGGGATCGAGGAGAAATGAGCCTGAGAAAGTTAAGAAACACGAACAGGGATCCCGGGATTTCGTAAAAAAACAGACTGAAGGCCGTATCAAAACCTTAAAATATGCAGCGTGCAGCAGCAGCACCAGAGCAACATGCTGCAGTCGGTATCATATCCTAGTTGTTACCGCTGTGCAGCACACTTTTTATTTGACAGCTAAACCTCAAATTAAAAATTTTAAAATCGCACTAGTTCTATCAATTATACCTCCGTCCTTTTAAATAATTTAAAAAAAAATCGCTCGTCTCCTTGTTTAAAATCCCTTGTCGCATTACGAAGTGTCAAAAGTGCTGCATATATATGCAGCAAAATTAGGATTTGAGATGAAAATGCAGCACGCTGGTTTGTCATTTTACCCTCCTCAGCTAATAAAAACACTTGTGGTTGCAGCGTTGCATAGGTTCTGATAGGGTCATTTTACACGATGAAACACGAAACAAAAAGTTTCATGCAACTGCTAGGTTTGTTGGGAGAGGAGAGAGAGGGTTTGAGGGAACACGTGTTCCCTCCAGCCCTCTCTCCACGCCAATCAAACCAAGCAAGTTAATCTTTTTAATGGATTTGATTAAAAACTAACAATTAAAACTTATTATTGTATGAAAAGCGTAGTGTCGTACCAGTGATCGCAGAGCTTCGAAATTTTGCACGAAGGTCCGTGTGGGTCTCCCATGATGCACCTCGAAGCCCGATTTTCGAAATTCAAAATGGCCGCCACAAAATGACCGAAGTTCAAAATGGCCACCCAAATTTGCCAATTGTGTACCGATTTCCATGAAAATCGGTATCTGGAGGTTTTTAAGGTAGCAAATAACGAATTTATGATCAGAACTTATAAATTCAAAATGGCCGCGCCAATATGGCCGACGAATTTGCCAATCGTCTTCCGATTCCAATGAAAATCGGTATTTGGGGTTTTTTAAGATAGCAAATAACGAATTTATGATCAGGACATAAATTCAAAATGGCCGCGCCAATATGGCCGACGAATTTGCCAATTGTGTACCGATTTCCATGAAAATCTGTATCTGGAGGTTTTTAAGGTAGCAAATAACGAATTTATCATCAGAACTTATAAATTCAAAATGGCCGCGCCAATATGGCCGACGAATTTGCCAATTGTCTTCCGATTCCAATGAAAATCGGTATTTGGGGTTTTTTAAGATAGCAAATAACGAATTTATGATCAGGACATAAATTCAAAATGGCCGTGCCAATATGGCCGACGAATTTGCCAATTGTCTTCCGATTCCAATGAAAATTGGTATTTGGGGTTTTTTAAGATAGCAAATAACGAATTTATGATCAGGACATAAATTCAAAATGGCCGCGCCAATATGACCGACGAATTTGCCAATTGTGTTCCGATTTCCATGAAAATCGGTATCTGGGGTCTTTCAAGATAGCAAATAACGAATTTATGATCAGAACTTATAAATTCAAAATGGCCGCGCCAATATGGCCGACGAATTTGCCAATTGTGTTCCGATCCCAATGAAAATCGGTATCTGGGGTTTTCTAAGGTAACAAATAACGAATTTATGATCAAGACTTATGAATTCTATATGGCCGCGCCAATATGGCCGACTAATTTGCCAATTGTCTTCCGATTCCAATGAAAATCGGTATCTGGGGTCTTTTAAGATAGCAAATAACGAATTTATGATCAAAACTTATAAATTCAAAATGGCCGCGCCAATATGGGGGACGAATTTGGCCAATTGTGTTCCGGAACAGCCTTATTTATCAAATTTGTTAACGTATGGCCAAGGGCAATTTGTTGGTCTCGATATTATTAAACGGTGTTTCTCCCTACTTCAACTGTATGTTGGTTGTCCAAGAGTTGGAAAATCTGAAAATCTTCACATCTCAGCTCCAAATGGAAGAACATTGAACATAGTATCCTGAAGCTGCAATCGGGTCAGAATTTATCAACAAGGTTTTTGGGAAAGATTCTCCAATACGGGAAGGGCCTGGCATCTGAGTAAACAAATAAAACCTGGGTCAATGACATTGCAGAAGAGAACCATGGGCAATATCCATCTGAAGTCACACTCCTCCGTACGTGACTCCAAACGTATAATGTCCATCACCGTCAAAAGCCCATTTTCAAATCTTGAATTAGCATAATCCTTTATTTTTTTTTCAGAATGTAATAATATTTTTTGGATTATTTAATGTTTAATTTATTGTATGGACTGCCTCCCCTCCCCAAAACAAAGATTACAGCATGAATAAGAGTGTGGATCTGACATATTTTCGTGAGATTATACTATGTAGCTAACAATTGTTTACAAAAGCGCCATTTTGAATTTTCAAATTTTAACCACAAATTCGTCATTTGGAACCCTTTAAGCCCCCAGATACTGATTTTCAGTACAATCGGAACACAATTACAAAAATTAGTCCGCCATTTTGAATTTTCAAATTTTAACCACAAATTCGTCATTTGGAACCCTTAAAGCCCCAGAAGCTGATTTTCAGTACAGTCGGAACACAATTGCCAAAGTTAGTCCGCCATTTTGAATTTTCAAATTTTAACCACAAATTCGTCATTTGGAACCCTTAAAGCCCCCAGATACTGATTTTCAGTACAATCGGAACACAATTACAAAAATTAGTCCGCCATTTTGAATTTTCAAATTTTAACCACAAATTTGTCATTTGGAACCCTTAAAGCCACCAGATACTGATTTTCAGTACAATCGGAACACAATTACAAAAATTAGTCCGCCATTTTGAATTTTCAAATTTTAACCACAAATTCGTCATTTGGAACCCTTAAAGCCCCCAGAAGCTGATTTTCAGTACAGTCGGAACACAATTGCCAAAGTTAGTCCGCCATTTTGAATTTTCAAATTTTAACCACAAATTCGTCATTTGGAACCCTTAAAGCCCCCAGATACTGATTTTCAGTACAGTCGGAACACAATTACAAAAATTAGTCCGCCATTTTTAATTTTCAAATTTTAACCACAAATTCGTCATTTGGAACCCTTAAAGCCCCCAGATACTGATTTTCAGTACAATCGGAGCACAATTACAAAAATTAGTCCGCCATTTTGAATTTTCAAATTTTAACCACAAATTTGTCATTTGGAACCCTTAAAGCCACCAGATACTGATTTTCAGTACAATCGGAACACAATTGCCAAAGTTAGTCCGCCATTTTGAATTTTCAAATTTTAACCACAAATTCGTCATTTGGAACCCTTAAAGCCCCCAGATACTGATTTTCAGTACAGTCGGAACACAATTACAAAAATTAGTCCGCCATTTTGAATTTTCAAATTTTAACCACAAATTTGTCATTTGGAACCCTTAAAGCCCCCACCCAGAAGCTGACTTTCAGTACAGTCGGAACATAATTGCCAAAGTCAGTCCGCCATTTTGAATTTTCAAATTTTAACAACAAATTCGTCATTTGGAACCCTTAAATCAAGTTCACATAAAATTGAAGAGGATTAATTGTTAGTTTTAATTGTCTTTAATTAATTGACTAAAAAATTAATTGCGATTAATTTAATTGCAGTTAAAATTAATTGCAATTGATTTAGTTGCTATATACAATTAACACGGATTAATCCAAATAAATTAATTGTGGGGTGCAATTAATATTTCAATTGCAATTAATTTTAACTGCAATTAAATTAATCGCAATTAATTTTTTAGTCAATTAATTAATTGATTGAAAATTTAATTGATTAATGCCCAACACTGATTTTACCTTATATTCACTTAGTGTCTAAGTATTGTCATTGCCATTTGTACTACAGCCGTCCTATGGACCAGTAAATTTTCATACACATGTAAGCTTTGTACCAACTTTTATGATTTAATGAATAAAAACTGTTTGAGTTTGAGTATATTCTCCAAGAAACGCTTTCTGGGATAATTGAGAAATCCAAGAAGAAGAACTATTTATTTATTTGCACTAATTTTCTCGATAACAAAAAACTTCAATTTATTTATTATTTTCAGTGTTGTTTCGATAACACAAAATTTCAATTTATTTATTATTGTTAGAAATATGATGCATTCTCGCACCATCTAGATGTTAAGTAAGGCACTTGAATTAGCTGTGCGTATTTTAGTTTTATAATATTGTTCTTCTTTCTTCTGAATAAATATTAGTCGGATGTTAAATTAACCCTGCTGCGTTTTATTTCTTAAAGGTAAAAAACAAATTAACTAAACATTAATTTCCAATAGGTTATGGGCCCAGGAAAGAAAAATTAACATCCCATCGAAGGAGGTGTAAAAGAAAGCGAAATTTAAGGAAAAAGGAAAAACGTGAAAAAACCTATAAAGTAATAATGGCCGAAGCAAAGTTTTGTGTGACCAAATTGAACAACCTAGTTTATAGCTACTCCAAAAATAATTCGAATTATGGATCATACAAAATTTTTTGTCGTATAAACGGGGTAATCCGAATTATGGCTTAAGCCGAAATTTTTCGGCTTAAGCCAAAGAATGTAAGTTACCCGTTTATACGTTAATTCGAAATTTTGGCGTAAGTTTAAGTTAAATCGATTTAATTTTGCTGCTATAAACTTGGTAAATGACAACTATTTGAGGATAATCAAAGCTGTCTAAAAATGATTGATAGCGAAAGGGTGAACAACAGATCTAAACATATAGACACAAAATATCATTTCGTCAAGGACTACGCATCAAAGGGAATCATTAGTTGTGAATACTGTCCTAGCGAAACAATGCTAGCGGATTTCTTAACGAAGCCGTTGCCAGCCAAAAGAATAAAGAATTTAATTTCTAATTGTTTGTTAATGGTACGAGAATGAGGAGGAGTGTTAGAAATATGATGCATTCTCGCACCATCTAGATGCTAAGTAAGGCACTTGAATTAGCTGTGCGTATTTTAGTTTTATAATCTTGTTCTTCTTTCTTCTGAATAAATGGGTGCCTTCCATTTAGACACAGAAAGACAATTGTGTCCGACACAGCGTGTCGTTCTGTGTAAGCCCAAATGCACGGTATACAGAAACAAGGTAGTGTAAAAGAGACTGACAGCTCGAATATCGTACGAATATCGTAGAAAAAGCCGACGTCACCCGGCAAGTTAATACAGAAAACAACAACAACAATTTCGATTTTGTATGGGGAAGACTTGCCGAGTGACGTCAGCATTCAAATGACATTTCTCTTTTACATTACCTTGTTTCTGTATACCGTGGCCCAAATGGAACACATAAGTTCATGAAAAATCCGCCACGGCGCACTTTCCTCGTTTTTATTTTTGTTTGGCAAGTAAATCGTAAATTTTATGTTGATAATTTCTTTAAATTAATTACCCGACATCTTATAAATGCTGGGAATCTTAAAAATGAAACAATATTGTTGTATTATAAATTAACGATCACATTTCAATTGGCGAGGGTTGGTAGCATTGTCTTAGTTGTGCCCGGCTGTGTCTAGCTGTGTCGTTGATGGAACACTTCTGTGTCGGACACAGTGTAACACTGTGTCTCTCTGTGTCTAAATGGAAGGCACCCAATATTAGTCGGATGTTAAATTAAAGCCTGAAATACATAGAGGCAGTGCGTCGCGTCGCGTCGCAGTAAAATTTAGATTTCTAGTTACAGAATGTGGCGAGTCACATTAATCACACTGCGACGCGACCAAGCCCTTCTCAAGTCAAGGCCTGGAAGTTGCCTAGCTCACTAACACTAACGCAGCTGCTCGTAGTCCCAGAATCTGTCACTTTTGTTGGCATTTATACGCCGTGATGTAAAGTTCGGAATATTTTTGCATTAGTTTGCCGTAAAAAGTCATAAAATAATATATTTAACCAGCTTTTGTTGCAATAGGATTACCAGTGAATAGTGATTTAGTGATTTAATTAAGAAAATTGAAAGAAATTGAGTGATTAAGTGTGTTTTAAGTGTGTTAAATGTGAAGGTGGCCAATTTTGTTTACATTCGCGGTGGTTTTTTCGTTTTTATTTAGGGGAAAAATGTTGAATTTGTGTAGTAATATAATAAAAAGTGAAAAAGTTATTGTTATGCATGTTGTGTGGTGGTACTTGCACTTAATGTGTTTAATAACTATTCTATAATAATCTTTAATCACTCAAAAAGCACTTTTTATTATATTACTACACAAATTCAACATTTTTCCGCTAAATAAACAAGAAAAAACCACCGCGGATGTAAACAAAATTGTCCTCCTTCACAATTAACACACTTAAAACACACTTAACCACTCAATTTTTTTAAATTTTCTTAATTAAATCACTAAAGCACTATTCACTGGTAATCCTATTGCAATAAAAACTGGTTAAATAGATTATTTTATGACTTTTTACGGCAAAATATCCCGAACTTTTACCTCCTCCATATAGGTAATTTCTTCCTATTTGACAGATAATGGGTCTATTACCAACCCAAATACAAACTCTGCTTCCAGGCCTGTACTTGAGAAGGCCTTGCTTAGGCTAATTTCTAAAACACTGCTTCTTTTGACAGTTGTCGTCAATCACACCGATAACATGGAAGAAGAAAGGTTAATTAAGTTAGTACGCGGCAAAGAATTGTTATATAATAAAAGCCATCGAGACAACAATCTTCTTTTAACCTGGTAACGGTATACAGAAACAAGGTAATGTAACAGAGGCTGACAGCTTCGAATATCGTAGAAATTCCGTGCCGAGTGACGTCAGCACTAATGCAGAAACAACAACACAACTCCGATTTTATATGGGAAAAGCGTGCCAAGTGACGTCAGCACTCAAATGACATTTCTCCATTACATTACCTTGTTTCTGTATACCGTGAACCTGGTTTCATCTCAACATATTTTTTTTAATTAATTATTTGCCTTTTAATACATGAATAATCCACGGTATACAGAAACAAGGTAATGTAAAAGACTGAATATCGTAGAATATCGTATTAGTGCGACGTCACTCGGCAAGTCTTCCCCATACAAAATCGAAATTGTTGTTGATTTCTGTATTATCCTTGCCGGGTGACGTCGCCTTTTTCTACGATATTCGCACTTACGATACGATATTTCGTCTTTTACATTACCTTGTTTCTGTATACCGTGAACCTGGTTTCATCTCAACATATTTTTTTTAATTAATTATTTGCCTTTTAATACATGAATAATCCACGGTATACAGAAACAAGGTAATGTAAAAGACTGAATATCGTAGAATATCGTATTAGTGCGACGTCACTCGGCAAGTCTTCCCCATACAAAATCGAAATTGTTGTTGATTTCTGTATTAACCTTGCCGGGTGACGTCGCCTTTTTCTACGATATTCGCACTTACGATACGATATTTCGTCTTTTACATTACCTTGTTTCTGTATACCGTGTGAATAATCAAATTGTTAAAAAAACGCGCAGCGCTTTCAATGTGCGTTAACGTTCATACTTTAATCAAACACTGCGGCGCACAGCCACGCGACGCACTGCCTCTTAATGTATTTCAGGCTTAACCCTGCTGCGTTTTATTTCTTAAGCCCGGTATGCAAGGCTCAAGAAATTTCTTTGCCTATCTTAAACCTATGTAAAAAAAATGGTCAAGAAATGGTTCAGAAATATTTTCTGGAGCGATTTCTGTAACCGGTATGCTAGAATCAAGAAATTCACACCAGAAATATCGTGTTTTTTAGTGACACGCAGATGGCGCTTATGATACAATTTTAGTTTTTATGGCCGGTTCACATTATTCCAGTAGCAATCCAGTCCAGTGATCGAATCCAGCGCTGGAATGATACTGGAATAATGTGAACCGTCACTGGAATGTACTCATTCCAGTGAACAATCCAGTCCAGTGACTGGATTGACAGTCGACTTTTTCATTCCAGCTCGCCCAATCCAGCGCCACTGGAATAGTGTGGACGACCAATCCAGTGCTGGATTAAACGTTGAACAGTGAACACACATTGTTGTTTATTGTAAACACGCACGTTTTAGTTCCATTATTCCTAACAATGATAAAGTTAACTGAAAACCAATAAATTTTGAATGACTGCGATAAAGTAGACGGTATGATCCAGTCTAGTACTGGACTGGATTGACTCGCTGGGTTACTGGACTGGAATAATGTGAACCGGGCATTACTCCAGAAATAAGTGTCGATTCATTAATTTCTTGAAGGAATTTTAACGATTCATGAGTACATGACGTGTCAGCTGTTTCTTGAAATTGAAAGAAAGTTTCCGCAATACTAAAAATAACATTTTATTATTTTTTATTATTATTTTTTTAATTCTTTTTTAATTCCTTATATATTAAAACAATTTCATTAATTCCAAACAATCATAAAACAATTTATGTAATCTTCGCAATGAAAAAAAGGAACTGTCAAAGTTTCTGAACTGTTGTCAATTTTTCTTAAGGAAATAAATGCAAAGGTTTTCTTGAGCAAATTCCTTGAGCCTTGCATACCGGGCTTTAAAGGTAAAAAACAAATTAACTAAACATTAATTTCCAATAATTATTTGCACTATTGTCTCGATAACACGAATATCTTGAATTAAATCAATTGATGTTGAAAATTGAGAACTGTCATCTTAGCTGAGAACTGTCACCTTTTGACATTTATCATTTCATCCAAGCCCCCAGAAGTCCAGACCTCTGGCTCTTTGGGATCGAGGAGAAATGAGCCTGAGAAAGTTAAGAAACACGAACAGGGATCCCGGGATTTCGTAAAAAAACAGACTGAAGGCCGTATCAAAACCTTAAAATATGCAGCGTGCAGCAGCAGCACCAGAGCAACATGCTGCAGTCGGTATCATATCCTAGTTGTTACCGCTGTGCAGCACACTTTTTATTTGACAGCTAAACCTCAAATTAAAAATTTTAAAATCGCACTAGTTCTATCAATTATACCTCCGTCCTTTTAAATAATTTAAAAAAAAATCGCTCGTCTCCTTGTTTAAAATCCCTTGTCGCATTACGAAGTGTCAAAAGTGCTGCATATATATGCAGCAAAATTAGGATTTGAGATGAAAATGCAGCACGCTGGTTTGTCATTTTACCCTCCTCAGCTAATAAAAACACTTGTGGTTGCAGCGTTGCATAGGTTCTGATAGGGTCATTTTACACGATGAAACACGAAACAAAAAGTTTCATGCAACTGCTAGGTTTGTTGGGAGAGGAGAGAGAGGGTTTGAGGGAACACGTGTTCCCTCCAGCCCTCTCTCCACGCCAATCAAACCAAGCAAGTTAATCTTTTTAATGGATTTGATTAAAAACTAACAATTAAAACTTATTATTGTATGAAAAGCGTAGTGTCGTACCAGTGATCGCAGAGCTTCGAAATTTTGCACGAAGGTCCGTGTGGGTCTCCCATGATGCACCTCGAAGCCCGATTTTCGAAATTCAAAATGGCCGCCACAAAATGACCGAAGTTCAAAATGGCCACCCAAATTTGCCAATTGTGTACCGATTTCCATGAAAATCGGTATCTGGAGGTTTTTAAGGTAGCAAATAACGAATTTATGATCAGAACTTATAAATTCAAAATGGCCGCGCCAATATGGCCGACGAATTTGCCAATCGTCTTCCGATTCCAATGAAAATCGGTATTTGGGGTTTTTTAAGATAGCAAATAACGAATTTATGATCAGGACATAAATTCAAAATGGCCGCGCCAATATGGCCGACGAATTTGCCAATTGTGTACCGATTTCCATGAAAATCTGTATCTGGAGGTTTTTAAGGTAGCAAATAACGAATTTATCATCAGAACTTATAAATTCAAAATGGCCGCGCCAATATGGCCGACGAATTTGCCAATTGTCTTCCGATTCCAATGAAAATCGGTATTTGGGGTTTTTTAAGATAGCAAATAACGAATTTATGATCAGGACATAAATTCAAAATGGCCGTGCCAATATGGCCGACGAATTTGCCAATTGTCTTCCGATTCCAATGAAAATTGGTATTTGGGGTTTTTTAAGATAGCAAATAACGAATTTATGATCAGGACATAAATTCAAAATGGCCGCGCCAATATGACCGACGAATTTGCCAATTGTGTTCCGATTTCCATGAAAATCGGTATCTGGGGTCTTTCAAGATAGCAAATAACGAATTTATGATCAGAACTTATAAATTCAAAATGGCCGCGCCAATATGGCCGACGAATTTGCCAATTGTGTTCCGATCCCAATGAAAATCGGTATCTGGGGTTTTCTAAGGTAACAAATAACGAATTTATGATCAAGACTTATGAATTCTATATGGCCGCGCCAATATGGCCGACTAATTTGCCAATTGTCTTCCGATTCCAATGAAAATCGGTATCTGGGGTCTTTTAAGATAGCAAATAACGAATTTATGATCAAAACTTATAAATTCAAAATGGCCGCGCCAATATGGGGGACGAATTTGGCCAATTGTGTTCCGGAACAGCCTTATTTATCAAATTTGTTAACGTATGGCCAAGGGCAATTTGTTGGTCTCGATATTATTAAACGGTGTTTCTCCCTACTTCAACTGTATGTTGGTTGTCCAAGAGTTGGAAAATCTGAAAATCTTCACATCTCAGCTCCAAATGGAAGAACATTGAACATAGTATCCTGAAGCTGCAATCGGGTCAGAATTTATCAACAAGGTTTTTGGGAAAGATTCTCCAATACGGGAAGGGCCTGGCATCTGAGTAAACAAATAAAACCTGGGTCAATGACATTGCAGAAGAGAACCATGGGCAATATCCATCTGAAGTCACACTCCTCCGTACGTGACTCCAAACGTATAATGTCCATCACCGTCAAAAGCCCATTTTCAAATCTTGAATTAGCATAATCCTTTATTTTTTTTTCAGAATGTAATAATATTTTTTGGATTATTTAATGTTTAATTTATTGTATGGACTGCCTCCCCTCCCCAAAACAAAGATTACAGCATGAATAAGAGTGTGGATCTGACATATTTTCGTGAGATTATACTATGTAGCTAACAATTGTTTACAAAAGCGCCATTTTGAATTTTCAAATTTTAACCACAAATTCGTCATTTGGAACCCTTTAAGCCCCCAGATACTGATTTTCAGTACAATCGGAACACAATTACAAAAATTAGTCCGCCATTTTGAATTTTCAAATTTTAACCACAAATTCGTCATTTGGAACCCTTAAAGCCCCAGAAGCTGATTTTCAGTACAGTCGGAACACAATTGCCAAAGTTAGTCCGCCATTTTGAATTTTCAAATTTTAACCACAAATTCGTCATTTGGAACCCTTAAAGCCCCCAGATACTGATTTTCAGTACAATCGGAACACAATTACAAAAATTAGTCCGCCATTTTGAATTTTCAAATTTTAACCACAAATTTGTCATTTGGAACCCTTAAAGCCACCAGATACTGATTTTCAGTACAATCGGAACACAATTACAAAAATTAGTCCGCCATTTTGAATTTTCAAATTTTAACCACAAATTCGTCATTTGGAACCCTTAAAGCCCCCAGAAGCTGATTTTCAGTACAGTCGGAACACAATTGCCAAAGTTAGTCCGCCATTTTGAATTTTCAAATTTTAACCACAAATTCGTCATTTGGAACCCTTAAAGCCCCCAGATACTGATTTTCAGTACAGTCGGAACACAATTACAAAAATTAGTCCGCCATTTTTAATTTTCAAATTTTAACCACAAATTCGTCATTTGGAACCCTTAAAGCCCCCAGATACTGATTTTCAGTACAATCGGAGCACAATTACAAAAATTAGTCCGCCATTTTGAATTTTCAAATTTTAACCACAAATTTGTCATTTGGAACCCTTAAAGCCACCAGATACTGATTTTCAGTACAATCGGAACACAATTGCCAAAGTTAGTCCGCCATTTTGAATTTTCAAATTTTAACCACAAATTCGTCATTTGGAACCCTTAAAGCCCCCAGATACTGATTTTCAGTACAGTCGGAACACAATTACAAAAATTAGTCCGCCATTTTGAATTTTCAAATTTTAACCACAAATTTGTCATTTGGAACCCTTAAAGCCCCCACCCAGAAGCTGACTTTCAGTACAGTCGGAACATAATTGCCAAAGTCAGTCCGCCATTTTGAATTTTCAAATTTTAACAACAAATTCGTCATTTGGAACCCTTAAATCAAGTTCACATAAAATTGAAGAGGATTAATTGTTAGTTTTAATTGTCTTTAATTAATTGACTAAAAAATTAATTGCGATTAATTTAATTGCAGTTAAAATTAATTGCAATTGATTTAGTTGCTATATACAATTAACACGGATTAATCCAAATAAATTAATTGTGGGGTGCAATTAATATTTCAATTGCAATTAATTTTAACTGCAATTAAATTAATCGCAATTAATTTTTTAGTCAATTAATTAATTGATTGAAAATTTAATTGATTAATGCCCAACACTGATTTTACCTTATATTCACTTAGTGTCTAAGTATTGTCATTGCCATTTGTACTACAGCCGTCCTATGGACCAGTAAATTTTCATACACATGTAAGCTTTGTACCAACTTTTATGATTTAATGAATAAAAACTGTTTGAGTTTGAGTATATTCTCCAAGAAACGCTTTCTGGGATAATTGAGAAATCCAAGAAGAAGAACTATTTATTTATTTGCACTAATTTTCTCGATAACAAAAAACTTCAATTTATTTATTATTTTCAGTGTTGTTTCGATAACACAAAATTTCAATTTATTTATTATTGTTAGAAATATGATGCATTCTCGCACCATCTAGATGTTAAGTAAGGCACTTGAATTAGCTGTGCGTATTTTAGTTTTATAATATTGTTCTTCTTTCTTCTGAATAAATATTAGTCGGATGTTAAATTAACCCTGCTGCGTTTTATTTCTTAAAGGTAAAAAACAAATTAACTAAACATTAATTTCCAATAGGTTATGGGCCCAGGAAAGAAAAATTAACATCCCATCGAAGGAGGTGTAAAAGAAAGCGAAATTTAAGGAAAAAGGAAAAACGTGAAAAAACCTATAAAGTAATAATGGCCGAAGCAAAGTTTTGTGTGACCAAATTGAACAACCTAGTTTATAGCTACTCCAAAAATAATTCGAATTATGGATCATACAAAATTTTTTGTCGTATAAACGGGGTAATCCGAATTATGGCTTAAGCCGAAATTTTTCGGCTTAAGCCAAAGAATGTAAGTTACCCGTTTATACGTTAATTCGAAATTTTGGCGTAAGTTTAAGTTAAATCGATTTAATTTTGCTGCTATAAACTTGGTAAATGACAACTATTTGAGGATAATCAAAGCTGTCTAAAAATGATTGATAGCGAAAGGGTGAACAACAGATCTAAACATATAGACACAAAATATCATTTCGTCAAGGACTACGCATCAAAGGGAATCATTAGTTGTGAATACTGTCCTAGCGAAACAATGCTAGCGGATTTCTTAACGAAGCCGTTGCCAGCCAAAAGAATAAAGAATTTAATTTCTAATTGTTTGTTAATGGTACGAGAATGAGGAGGAGTGTTAGAAATATGATGCATTCTCGCACCATCTAGATGCTAAGTAAGGCACTTGAATTAGCTGTGCGTATTTTAGTTTTATAATCTTGTTCTTCTTTCTTCTGAATAAATGGGTGCCTTCCATTTAGACACAGAAAGACAATTGTGTCCGACACAGCGTGTCGTTCTGTGTAAGCCCAAATGCACGGTATACAGAAACAAGGTAGTGTAAAAGAGACTGACAGCTCGAATATCGTACGAATATCGTAGAAAAAGCCGACGTCACCCGGCAAGTTAATACAGAAAACAACAACAACAATTTCGATTTTGTATGGGGAAGACTTGCCGAGTGACGTCAGCATTCAAATGACATTTCTCTTTTACATTACCTTGTTTCTGTATACCGTGGCCCAAATGGAACACATAAGTTCATGAAAAATCCGCCACGGCGCACTTTCCTCGTTTTTATTTTTGTTTGGCAAGTAAATCGTAAATTTTATGTTGATAATTTCTTTAAATTAATTACCCGACATCTTATAAATGCTGGGAATCTTAAAAATGAAACAATATTGTTGTATTATAAATTAACGATCACATTTCAATTGGCGAGGGTTGGTAGCATTGTCTTAGTTGTGCCCGGCTGTGTCTAGCTGTGTCGTTGATGGAACACTTCTGTGTCGGACACAGTGTAACACTGTGTCTCTCTGTGTCTAAATGGAAGGCACCCAATATTAGTCGGATGTTAAATTAAAGCCTGAAATACATAGAGGCAGTGCGTCGCGTCGCGTCGCAGTAAAATTTAGATTTCTAGTTACAGAATGTGGCGAGTCACATTAATCACACTGCGACGCGACCAAGCCCTTCTCAAGTCAAGGCCTGGAAGTTGCCTAGCTCACTAACACTAACGCAGCTGCTCGTAGTCCCAGAATCTGTCACTTTTGTTGGCATTTATACGCCGTGATGTAAAGTTCGGAATATTTTTGCATTAGTTTGCCGTAAAAAGTCATAAAATAATATATTTAACCAGCTTTTGTTGCAATAGGATTACCAGTGAATAGTGATTTAGTGATTTAATTAAGAAAATTGAAAGAAATTGAGTGATTAAGTGTGTTTTAAGTGTGTTAAATGTGAAGGTGGCCAATTTTGTTTACATTCGCAGTGGTTTTTTCGTTTTTATTTAGGGGAAAAATGTTGAATTTGTGTAGTAATATAATAAAAAGTGAAAAAGTTATTGTTATGCATGTTGTGTGGTGGTACTTGCACTTAATGTGTTTAATAACTATTCTATAATAATCTTTAATCACTCAAAAAGCACTTTTTATTATATTACTACACAAATTCAACATTTTTCCGCTAAATAAACAAGAAAAAACCACCGCGGATGTAAACAAAATTGTCCTCCTTCACAATTAACACACTTAAAACACACTTAACCACTCAATTTTTTTAAATTTTCTTAATTAAATCACTAAAGCACTATTCACTGGTAATCCTATTGCAATAAAAACTGGTTAAATAGATTATTTTATGACTTTTTACGGCAAAATATCCCGAACTTTTACCTCCTCCATATAGGTAATTTCTTCCTATTTGACAGATAATGGGTCTATTACCAACCCAAATACAAACTCTGCTTCCAGGCCTGTACTTGAGAAGGCCTTGCTTAGGCTAATTTCTAAAACACTGCTTCTTTTGACAGTTGTCGTCAATCACACCGATAACATGGAAGAAGAAAGGTTAATTAAGTTAGTACGCGGCAAAGAATTGTTATATAATAAAAGCCATCGAGACAACAATCTTCTTTTAACCTGGTAACGGTATACAGAAACAAGGTAATGTAACAGAGGCTGACAGCTTCGAATATCGTAGAAATTCCGTGCCGAGTGACGTCAGCACTAATGCAGAAACAACAACACAACTCCGATTTTATATGGGAAAAGCGTGCCAAGTGACGTCAGCACTCAAATGACATTTCTCCATTACATTACCTTGTTTCTGTATACCGTGAACCTGGTTTCATCTCAACATATTTTTTTTAATTAATTATTTGCCTTTTAATACATGAATAATCCACGGTATACAGAAACAAGGTAATGTAAAAGACTGAATATCGTAGAATATCGTATTAGTGCGACGTCACTCGGCAAGTCTTCCCCATACAAAATCGAAATTGTTGTTGATTTCTGTATTAACCTTGCCGGGTGACGTCGCCTTTTTCTACGATATTCGCACTTACGATACGATATTTCGTCTTTTACATTACCTTGTTTCTGTATACCGTGTGAATAATCAAATTGTTAAAAAAACGCGCAGCGCTTTCAATGTGCGTTAACGTTCATACTTTAATCAAACACTGCGGCGCACAGCGACGCGACGCACTGCCTCTTAATGTATTTCAGGCTTAACCCTGCTGCGTTTTATTTCTTAAGCCCGGTATGCAAGGCTCAAGAAATTTCTTTGCCTATCTTAAACCTATGTAAAAAAAATGGTCAAGAAATGGTTCAGAAATATTTTCTGGAGCGATTTCTGTAACCGGTATGCTAGAATCAAGAAATTCACACCAGAAATATCGTGTTTTTTAGTGACACGCAGATGGCGCTTATGATACAATTTTAGTTTTTATGGCCGGTTCACATTATTCCAGTAGCAATCCAGTCCAGTGATCGAATCCAGCGCTGGAATGATACTGGAATAATGTGAACCGTCACTGGAATGTACTCATTCCAGTGAACAATCCAGTCCAGTGACTGGATTGACAGTCGACTTTTTCATTCCAGCTCGCCCAATCCAGCGCCACTGGAATAGTGTGGACGACCAATCCAGTGCTGGATTAAACGTTGAACAGTGAACACACATTAGCCGCGTTCTTTTTACACCGTGATCCAGATCAGATCAGCCGTGCATAAAAGAACGGACTTGGATCATGGAAGAAATTTCATTTTTCGAAGTTTTAATTCTGAATTTGAAGTGTCAGTGTTGAACTGTCACATGTTATTTTTTAGTTAGATTTGACGTTTTCGTTTTACCGCGCATTTATTTGTCTGAAACAGTTGAAAGCGAAGTGAAAAGTGATATAAAAAGTGAAATATTACTAATAAATTAAAAGTACAAGACTTAAATTAGAAGTACAAGACTGAAGTGAAAGTGCACAAGACTGTGAGCGGAAATCATACATATTTATAAAGTAAGAAAAGCAATAGAAATTGAAATAAAATTACTTTTTTTAAGTTTGTTTATTAGCCCTTTTGGTTAGCAATAAGTTGGGTTCCTTGATGAAAATGGACATAAACGTAGAAGAAGCTATCGAGGTTTGTAAAAATAAATATAGTTTTAATTGTATTTGCTACTCTTTATTTATATCAATTTAAATTTATAGATGCTTTGGTCAGATTCCGAGGATGATGTATCTTCAAGTGACTTTTCGAGTGAGGACGATTCAAGCGATTCTTCATCGGAAGAATTATATTATGAAAAGCACTATAAAGTATCAAACTTTTTAAATACTATCCATCTATACAGTGATACCGATTTTAAAAAGCATTTACGATTAAATCGGTCAACTGTCCAGATGCTGATTGGTTAGTGATATCAAAAATGCAAGGTGTTCTTATTTATTTAAAAAAATTTTGTTGCAGATCGATATGAGGGAACGGAGTTTTTCAGCAACGCGCGGAACAGAGGGCGAACAAAAGTTGGAGCAGAAAATGAAATTTATATTTTTTTATGGTACATGGCCAACACAAATTCTTTTCGTGAAGTTGGGAATTTGTTCGGCATCACTAAATCATGTACTTGGCGAATTGTCGAACGGGTTTCTTCCTGGCTAATTAAAATTAGCCATGAATTTATAAAATGGCCCGAAGGACAGCACCTAGCGCGGAATTCTAATGTTTTTGAAAGGAATTGTAAAATTCCAGGAGTTCTAGGATGTATAGATGGTTCCCATATAAAGATTAAAGCACCTTCTACAGACAAAGAAAGCTACTTCAATAGAAAACGTTATTACAGCGTAGTTCTTCAAGCAGTTGTGGATTCGGAGAAAAAATTTATAAACGTTTATTGTGGCGAGCCCGGAAGCCTTCACGACAGTCGCGTCCTTCGAAGAAGTTCCTTGTATCGGAAGGCCTTAGAAAATGTAAACGAAACTTTTCCAAACAATACCTTCTTGCTAGGAGATTCGGCCTACTCATGCTTGGATTGGTTAATACCACCATTCAAAGATAATGGACACTTAACTACGACTCAAAGGGAATTCAACAGGTTACATTCATCGGGGAGAGTTATAATTGAAAACGCTTTTGGTCTCCTAAAAACTCGCTTCAGAAGAATATTACATTTTACTGAACAAATCCGCATAAATATGGTGGTTAATTTGGTAGTAGCTGCGTGTGTTTTACACAACATATGTGTTGCCAATCAGGATGAATTCGATGTAGATGAAGAATTAAATGAATCTGTTATTGAAGTAAGCGATAACTCTCATCAGGAGGTAACTAATATCAATAGAAGGGACAGATTGATCAACGAAATGATAACTAAAAATGTTATTAGTGGTGCGCAATTTTGATGACATTAACTACAATTATGTAGTTCCAGATTCTTATTTTGGGTACAAGTATTTTTGTACAATGGATTTTATGTTTTAGTTTAACATTTGGTTTTCTTTTTTTATTATTATAGTCGAGATTTATCGGAAGATTATTTGTTAAAATATAACAAGAGCCAGGTAGTGATACAGAAGAGGAAGAACAAATCAAATATGAATGCCAAAAAAGCCTACAGAAAAGGTCAGGTACAATTTTATTGGAATATCATAATATGGAAACATTACTTAATATTGTTTAATTTTTTCCGGTACTGAAATGCTTGCTGAAAAAAAATTACATACAAGAAATTGAAGTGGATTTCCTGTTCCTGATATAACAACGATGTTCCTAATGGAGAGCAACGATGCGGTATAGCTATTTTTATGTTTTATCATTAACTTTAGGTAAATTGTAGTATAGAGGGTCATTAACAGTTTTTAATTATATTTTTTTATTTTATTTCCGTATGAGCAATTCAAGGATGTTGCTTTAGACTAGAAGGTGGAGGAGAAAATATAAGGCTTCACGTGTCGGCTACAGATCCAGCTTTTTATTGGTTTTAACTTTGATTTAAGATTGTTTTTTTGTTTTTCTATGATTGAAGATAATTTATTTTTGTTGGATATTTTACTTTGTAATATTTTTATCTAAGATCCAAAATACAGAAATTGTTAATTCTTTACTTTGAATTGTTTAGTTCATAAATTTTAGTAAATTACCGCCACTGTAACTTTTCTAAACTAAAAAGTGGCATAAATCATTTTACCGTAATGAAAAGTTGTGATTTTTCAATGAATATAGGAAATTATTTATATGGAGAATATATATTGTCTTATTTTGCCAGACATTATTCTGTATACAACATAAGTTGTAAAATAAAATAATTTCACAATGTAAAATAAATATTAAAATAAACGTTAAAATAAATAAATGAAAAACAATTTATTTACATAAATAAACATAAATAGAAATTCTTTCTTCCTAATAAAAAACAAACAAAATAAATTCAAAATATAACTAAAATAAACGTAAAAATAAATAAATAAAAAACAATTCATATACATAAACATAAATAGAAATTCTTCCTACATAATAAAAAAGAAACAAAATAAATTTATAATAAAACTAATAATTGGTAAATAAAGCCATTTTTTCTTGATGGCGTCTCTCTTTAGCCTTTGAATCTTCTTCTCTTTTGTCCAATTTCTTCTGCAAATAAATTTCGTACAATTTTAGTTTTTTTTCAAAAAATATTTCTTTCTTTTCTTTATTGCTTTTTTTTGGCTTTTTTGTTCTGGTGTCCTTTTTGGTGCTTTCTTCCTGAACCGGACTTAATGCAGCAATTGGCGCCGGTTGTATTTCTTGCCCACACAAATCTATAGTCGCTGAAACCGGCAAAGGTTCTACTTGCTGCCCACACAAATCCAATGACACTGAAACCGGCAAAGGTTCTACCGGTTGCCCAGACAAATCTAATGTGTGGTTGTTGGAAATAATAGGACGTTCTCCAAATATTTCCTGCATCAAGTCCTCGTACGGCACATTACAAGGCCCTGCACCCGTTCTCTTGTTGTTGTCCACTCCACTTTTAAATGCTCTCAACAGGTTTTTTAATTTAACCTGGAGCATTTCTACCGTTGTTGCCTGTGTCTGTAAGAAAGAATAGTTTAAATATGTTTTCCTAAATATACTATATGTAAGGAAAGTACATTATATTTCCCTAAGTGATTTTGAATTCCTTGAACTTGGTAAACTAAATTCCTAAATATCAACGGAGTTCCACTGGGAAAAATGAATATCAAAGCTAGAAAACATATGAAGAATTAGATGACTTAACATACTATATGTATACAACTAATTTTCACAGCAGTAAATGCACCATTTTCTAATGGTTTAAATGAAAGACTTAATCAGACAATTGGAAATAAAATCAGATGCAAGAGGAATGATGAAAAAAGAAGATCTTAGAACGGATCTCGAATTCAATTTACAAGGAGGATAGAGGCCACAAGAAATATGAATCAAATCTATTTCACGTTACCAAACTTATTAACGAAAATTAAAATTGAAAATTTTGAAACCAAATATCACAATCACTCATAATGTACATAAAAATCAATATGTAAATAAAAATTAAACTTACTAATACTCCCTGTGAAATTAAGTCCTCTAAGACATTTGCCATGGCCAGTTTTTTCTTTTTTGTATGTAGAAATTCTGCTTTCCTTGCAGAATATGCATTTAAAAAGGCCGTGGTTTCCTCCTTGGTCCAAATTCTTCTGCTTTTTTCCATTTTTCTACAAATATATTCCTTTTAAAATTATTTATATTCCTTTTAAAATCAATTTTTTATAAAATACTCACCTGAATTAAGGTTTTCCGCCAATAATTTTATAAACAATGTTCGAACGTCAAATTTTGCAGAAATACCACGCCACAAAACTAAATTTACCAGAAGAAGCAACTTTCAAAATTAAAAAACAACTGGAATTTCCAATGAGATGTGTCTCCGATATGGTCGCAACCTGAGCTACTTTTGGATCATAGATTTTGATCCAAATTTTTGCTGGATCAAGTTGTTGTTGTTGGTTTCCTTGAAAGGTAATGATCTGATCCGGATTACGGTGTAAAAAGAACGCAGCTATTGTTGTTTATTGTAAACACGCACGTTTTAGTTCCATTATTCCTAACAATGATAAAGTTAACTGAAAACCAATAAATTTTGAATGACTGCGATAAAGTAGACGGTATGATCCAGTCTAGTACTGGACTGGATTGACTCGCTGGGTTACTGGACTGGAATAATGTGAACCGGGCATTACTCCAGAAATAAGTGTCGATTCATTAATTTCTTGAAGGAATTTTAACGATTCATGAGTACATGACGTGTCAGCTGTTTCTTGAAATTGAAAGAAAGTTTCCGCAATACTAAAAATAACATTTTATTATTTTTTATTATTATTTTTTTAATTCTTTTTTAATTCCTTATATATTAAAACAATTTCCAATTTCCAAACAATCATAAAACAATTTATGTAATCTTCGCAATGAAAAAAAGGAACTGTCAAAGTTTCTGAACTGTTGTCAATTTTTCTTAAGGAAATAAATGCAAAGGTTTTCTTGAGCAAATTCCTTGAGCCTTGCATACCGGGCTTTAAAGGTAAAAAACAAATTAACTAAACATTAATTTCCAATAATTATTTGCACTATTGTCTCGATAACACGAATATCTTGAATTAAATCAATTGATGTTGAAAATTGAGAACTGTCATCTTAGCTGAGAACTGTCACCTTTTGACATTTATCATTTCATCCAAGCCCCCAGAAGACCAGACCTCTGGCTCTTTGGGATCGAGGAGAAATGAGCCTGAGAAAGTTAAGAAACACGAACAGGGATCCCGGGATTTCGTAAAAAAACAGACTGAAGGCCGTATCAAAACCTTAAAATATGCAGCGTGCAGCAGCAGCACCAGAGCAACATGCTGCAGTCGGTATCATATCCTAGTTGTTACCGCTGTGCAGCACACTTTTTATTTGACAGCTAAACCTCAAATTAAAAATTTTAAAATCGCACTAGTTCTATCAATTATACCTCCGTCCTTTTAAATAATTTAAAAAAAAATCGCTCGTCTCCTTGTTTAAAATCCCTTGTCGCATTACGAAGTGTCAAAAGTGCTGCATATATATGCAGCAAAATTAGGATTTGAGATGAAAATGCAGCACGCTGGTTTGTCATTTTACCCTCCTCAGCTAATAAAAACACTTGTGGTTGCAGCGTTGCATAGGTTCTGATAGGGTCATTTTACACGATGAAACACGAAACAAAAAGTTTCATGCAACTGCTAGGTTTGTTGGGAGAGGAGAGAGAGGGTTTGAGGGAACACGTGTTCCCTCCAGCCCTCTCTCCACGCCAATCAAACCAAGCAAGTTAATCTTTTTAATGGATTTGATTAAAAACTAACAATTAAAACTTATTATTGTATGAAAAGCGTAGTGTCGTACCAGTGATCGCAGAGCTTCGAAATTTTGCACGAAGGTCCGTGTGGGTCTCCCATGATGCACCTCGAAGCCCGATTTTCGAAATTCAAAATGGCCGCCACAAAATGACCGAAGTTCAAAATGGCCACTCAAATTTGCCAATTGTGTACCGATTTCCATGAAAATCGGTATCTGGAGGTTTTTAAGGTAGCAAATAACGAATTTATGATCAGAACTTATAAATTCAAAATGGCCGCGCCAATATGGCCGACGAATTTGCCAATTGTCTTCCGATTCCAATGAAAATCGGTATTTGGGGTTTTTTAAGATAGCAAATAACGAATTTATGATCAGGACATAAATTCAAAATGGCCGCGCCAATATGGCCGACGAATTTGCCAATTGTGTACCGATTTCCATGAAAATCTGTATCTGGAGGTTTTTAAGGTAGCAAATAACGAATTTATCATCAGAACTTATAAATTCAAAATGGCCGCGCCAATATGGCCGACGAATTTGCCAATTGTCTTCCGATTCCAATGAAAATCGGTATTTGGGGTTTTTTAAGATAGCAAATAACGAATTTATGATAAAGAAATAAATTCAAAATGGCCGCGCCAATATGGCCGACGAATTTGCCAATTGTGTTCCGATCGCAATGAAAATCGGTATCTGGGGTTTTCTAAGGTAACAAATAACGAATTTATGATCAGAACATAAATTCAAAATGGCCGCGCCAATATGACCGACGAATTTGCCAATTATCTTCCGATTCCAATGAAAATCGGTATTTGGGGATTTTTAAGATAGCAAATAACGAATTTATGATCAGGACATAAATTCAAAATGGCCGCGCCAATATGGCCGACGAATTTGCCAATTGTGTTCCGATCCCAATGAAAATCGGTATCTGGGGTTTTCTAAGGTAACAGATAACGAATTTATGATCAGAACTTATAAATTCAAAATGGCCGCGCCAATATGACCGACGAATTTGCCAATTGTGTTCCGATTTCCATGAAAATCGGTATCTGGGGTCTTTCAAGATAGCAAATAACGAATTTATGATCAGAACTTATAAATTCCAAATGGCCGCGCCAATATGGTCGACGAATTTGCCAATTGTCTTCCGATTCCAATGAAAATCGGTATTTGGGGTTTTTAAGATAGCAAATAACGAATTTATGATCAGGACATAAATTCAAAATGGACGCGCCAATATGGCCGACGAATTTGCCAATTGTCTTCCGATTCCAATGAAAATCGGTATTTGGGGTTTTTTAAGATAGCAAATAACGAATTTATGATAAGGACATAAATTCAAAATGGCCGTGCCAATATGGCCGACGAATTTGCCAATTGTGTTCCGATTCCAATGAAAATCGGTATTTGGGGTTTTTTAAGATAGCAAATAACGAATTTATGATCAGGACATAAATTCAAAATGGCCGCGCCAATATGGCCGACGAATTTGCCAATTGTGTACCGATATCCATGAAAATCTGTATCTGGAGGTTTTTAAGGTAGCAAATAACGAATTTATCATCAGAACTTATAAATTCAAAATGGCCGCGCCAATATGGCCGACGAATTTGCCAATTGTCTTCCGATTCCAATGAAAATCGGTATTTGGGGTTTTTTAAGATAGCAAATAACGAATTTATGATAAGGACATAAATTCAAAATGGCCGCGCCAATATGGCCGACGAATTTGCCAATTGTGTTCCGATCGCAATGAAAATCGGTATCTGGGGTTTTCTAAGGTAACAAATAACGAATTTATGATCAGAACTTATAAATTCAAAATGGCCGCGCCAATATGACCGACGAATTTGCCAATTATCTTCCGATTCCAATGAAAATCGGTATTTGGGGATTTTTAAGATAGCAAATAACGAATTTATGATAAGGACATAAATTCAAAATGGCCGCGCCAATATGGCCGACGAATTTGCCAATTGTGTTCCGATCCCAATGAAAATCGGTATCTGGGGTTTTCTAAGGTAACAGATAACGAATTTATGATCAGAACTTATAAATTCAAAATGGCCGCGCCAATATGACCGACGAATTTGCCAATTGTGTTCCGATTTCCATGAAAATCGGTATCTGGGGTCTTTCAAGATAGCAAATAACGAATTTATGATCAGAACTTATAAATTCCAAATGGCCGCGCCAATATGGCCGACGAATTTGCCAATTGTGTTCCGATTCCAATGAAAATCGGTATTTGGGGTTTTTTAAGATAGCAAATAACGAATTTATGATCAGGACATAAATTCAAAATGGCCGCGCCAATATGGCCGACGAATTTGCCAATTGTCTTCCGATTCCAATGAAAATCGGTATTTGGGGTTTTTTAAGATAGCAAATAACGAATTTATGATAAGGACATAAATTCAAAATGGCCGTGCCAATATGGCCGACGAATTTGCCAATTGTATTCCGATCGCAATGAAAATCGGTATCTGGGGTTTTCTAAGGTAACAAATAACGAATTTATGATCAGAACTTATAAATTCAAAATGGCCGCGCCAATATGACCGACGAATTTGCCAATTATCTTCCGATTCCAATGAAAATCGGTATTTGGGGATTTTTAAGATAGCAAATAACGAATTTATGATCAGGACATAAATACAAAATGGCCGCGCCAATATGACCGACGAATTTGCCAATTATCTTCCGATTCCAATGAAAATCGGTATTTGGGGTTTTTTAAAATAGCAAATAACGAATTTATGATCAGGACATAAATTCAAAATGGCCGCGCCAATATGGCCGACGAATTTGCCAATTGTGTTCCGATTTCCATGAAAATCGGTATCTGGGGTCTTTCAAGATAGCAAATAACGAATTTATGATCAGCACTTATAAATTCCAAATGGCCGCGCCAATATGGTCGACGAATTTGCCAATTGTCTTCCGATTCCAATGAAAATCGGTATTTGGGGTTTTTTAAGATAGCAAATAACGAATTTATGATCAGGACATAAATTCAAAATGGCCGCGCCAATATGGCCGACGAATTTGCCAATTGTCTTCCGATTCCAATGAAAATCGGTATTTGGGGTTTTTTAAGATAGCAAATAACGAATTTATGATAAGGACATAAATTCAAAATGGCCGCGCCAATATGGCCGACGAATTTGCCAATTGTGTTCCGATCCCAATGAAAATCGGTATCTGGGGTTTTCTAAGGTAACAAATAACGAATTTATGATCAAGACTTATGAATTCTATATGGCCGCGCCAATATGGCCGACTAATTTGCCAATTGTCTTCCGATTCCAATGAAAATCGGTATCTGGGGTTTTCTAAGGTAACAAATAACGAATTTATGATCAAAACTTATAAATTCAAAATGGCCGCGCCAATATGGGGGACGAATTTGGCCAATTGTGTTCCGGAACAGCCTTATTTATCAAATTTGTTAACGTATGTCCAAGGGCAATTTGTTGGTCTCGATATTATTAAACGGTGTTTCTCCCTACTTCAACTGTATGTTGGTTGTCCAAGAGAGAAAATCTTCACATCTCAGCTCCAAATGGAAGAACATTGAACATAGTATCCTGAAGCTGCAATCGGGTCAGAATTTATCAACAAGGTTTTTGGGAAAGATTCTCCAATACGGGAAGGGCCTGGCATCTGAGTAAACAAATAAAACCTGGGTCAATGACATTGCAGAAGAGAACCATGGGCAATATCCATCTGAAGTCACACTCCTCCGTACGTGACTCCAAACGTATAATGTCCATCACCGTCAAAAGCCCATTTTCAAATCTTGAATTAGCATAATCCTTTATTTTTTTTTTCAGAATGTAATAATATTTTTTGGATTATTTAATGTTTAATTTATTGTATGGACTGCCTCCCCTCCCCAAAACAAAGATTACAGCATGAATAAGAGTGTGGATCTGACATATTTTCGTGAGATTATACTATGTAGCTAACAATTGTTTACAAAAGCGCCATTTTGAATTTTAAATTTTAACCACAAATTCGTCATTTGGAACCCTTTAAGCCCCCAGATACTGATTTTCAGTACAATCGGAACACAATTACAAAAATTAGTCCGCCATTTTGAATTTTCAAATTTTAACCACAAATTCGTCATTTGGAACCCTTAAAGCCCCCACCCAGAAGCTGATTTTCAGTACAGTCGGAACATAATTGCCAAAGTCAGTCCGCCATTTTGAATTTTCAAATTTTAACAACAAATTCGTCATTTGGAACCCTTAAATCAAGTTCACATAAAATTGAAGAGGATTAATTGTTAGTTTTAATTGTCTTTAATTAATTGACTAAAAAATTAATTGCGATTAATTTAATTGCAGTTAAAATTAATTGCAATTGATTTAGTTGCTATATACAATTAACACGGATTAATCCAAATAAATTAATTGTGGGGTGCAATTAATATTTCAATTGCAATTAATTTTAACTGCAATTAAATTAATCGCAATTAATTTTTTAGTCAATTAATTAATTGATTGAAAATTTAATTGATTAATGCCCAACACTGATTTTACCTTATATTCACTTAGTGTCTAAGTATTGTCATTGCCATTTGTACTACAGCCGTCCTATGGACCAGTAAATTTTCATACACATGTAAGCTTTGTACCAACTTTTATGATTTAATGAATAAAAACTGTTTGAGTTTGAGTATATTCTCCAAGAAACGCTTTCTGGGATAATTGAGAAATCCAAGAAGAAGAACTATTTATTTATTTGCACTAATTTTCTCGATAACAAAAAACTTCAATTTATTTATTATTTTCAGTGTTGTTTCGATAACACAAAATTTCAATTTATTTATTATTGTTAGAAATATGATGCATTCTCGCACCATCTAGATGTTAAGTAAGGCACTTGAATTAGCTGTGCGTATTTTAGTTTTATAATATTGTTCTTCTTTCTTCTGAATAAATATTAGTCGGATGTTAAATTAACCCTGCTGCGTTTTATTTCTTAAAGGTAAAAACCAAATTAACTAAACATTAATTTCCAATAGGTTATGGGCCCAGGAAAGAAAAATTAACATCCCATCGAAGGAGGTGTAAAAGAAAGCGAAATTTAAGGAAAAAGGAAAAACGTGAAAAAACCTATAAAGTAATAATGGCCGAAGCAAAGTTTTGTGTGACCAAATTGAACAACCTAGTTTATAGCTACTCCAAAAATAATTCGAATTATGGATCATACAAAATTTTTTGTCGTATAAACGGGGTAATCCGAATTATGGCTTAAGCCGAAATTTTTCGGCTTAAGCCAAAGAATGTAAGTTACCCGTTTATACGTTAATTCGAAATTTTGGCGTAAGTTTAAGTTAAATCGATTTAATTTTGCTGCTATAAACTTGGTAAATGACAACTATTTGAGGATAATCAAAGCTGTCTAAAAATGATTGATAGCGAAAGGGTGAACAACAGATCTAAACATATAGACACAAAATATCATTTCGTCAAGGACTACGCATCAAAGGGAATCATTAGTTGTGAATACTGTCCTAGCGAAACAATGCTAGCGGATTTCTTAACGAAGCCGTTGCCAGCCAAAAGAATAAAGAATTTAATTTCTAATTGTTTGTTAATGGTACGAGAATGAGGAGGAGTGTTAGAAATATGATGCATTCTCGCACCATCTAGATGCTAAGTAAGGCACTTGAATTAGCTGTGCGTATTTTAGTTTTATAATCTTGTTCTTCTTTCTTCTGAATAAATGGGTGCCTACCATTTAGACACAGAAAGACAATTGTGTCCGACACAGTTTGCCGTAAAAAGTCATAAAATAATATATTTAACCAGTTTTTGTTGCAATAGGATTACCAGTGAATAGTGATTTAGTGATTTAATTAAGAAAATTGAAAGAAATTGAGTGATTAAGTGTGTTTTAAGTGTGTTAAATGTGAAGGTGGCCAATTTTGTTTACATTCGCGGTGGTTTTTTCGTTTTTATTTAGGGGAAAAATGTTGAATTTGTGTAGTAATATAATAAAAAGTGAAAAAGTTATTGTTATGCATGTTGTGTGGTGGTACTTGCACTTAATGTGTTTAATAACTATTCTATAATAATCTTTAATCACTCAAAAAGCACTTTTTATTATATTACTACACAAATTCAACATTTTTCCGCTAAATAAACAAGAAAAAACCACCGCGGATGTAAACAAAATTGTCCTCCTTCACAATTAACACACTTAAAACACACTTAACCACTCAATTTTTTTAAATTTTCTTAATTAAATCACTAAAGCACTATTCACTGGTAATCCTATTGCAATAAAAACTGGTTAAATAGATTATTTTATGACTTTTTACGGCAAAATATCCCGAACTTTTACCTTCTCCATATAGGTAATTTCTTCCTATTTGACAGATAATGGGTCTATTACCAACCCAAATACAAACTCTGCTTCCAGGCCTGTACTTGAGAAGGCCTTGCTTAGGCTAATTTCTAAAACACTGCTTCTTTTGACAGTTGTCGTCAATCACACCGATAACATGGAAGAAGAAAGGTTAATTAAGTTAGTACGCGGCAAAGAATTGTTATATAATAAAAGCCATCGAGACAACAATCTTCTTTTAACCTGGTTTCATCTCAACATATTTTTTTTAATTAATTATTTGCCTTTTAATACATGAATAATCCACGGTATAGAGAAACAAGGTAATGTAAAAGACTGAATATCGTAGAATATCGTGTTAGTGCGACGTCACTCGGCAAGTCTTCCCCATACAAAATCGAAATTGTTGTTGATTTCTGTATTAACCTTGCCGGGTGACGTCGCCTTTTTCTACGATATTCGCACTTACGATACGATATTTCGTCTTTTACATTACCTTGTTTCTGTATACCGTGTGAATAATCAAATTGTTAAAAAAACGCGCAGCGCTTTCAGTAGGTAATGCGCCAGTTTGGCCAGACAGTTTGCTGAATATGGCGCCACAATCTTGCTGAATAAGGCTGGTATTTCTCGCGGCGCATGGGCCCGCCACCCCGACCGCGGAAAGCTTTTTGCTTAATTTCAATTCAGCGAGCTTTTATATTTCTAGTCCAGTCTCTGACGTCATCAGCTGTTGGACACCTTGGCCAGACGGTACGGTCTTGTCTCTGACGTCATCAGCTGTTGTTGGGTGATGTCGCAAACACCCACACACGTTTTTTATGTACCTAAGTTGGGCATGCGTTAGAGGAATTCTTAATCTAGAAGATTCCACGGCAGAAATTTCATCGAATTTTAAAATTTATTTTTCTTGAAACTTCTAGAATTAATAATTTCGCAATTACGATCCGTTGTCGTCATGCTCGGGCGGAGGGGATTCTTTTATTTGATGACATCATAAAATTTTCGGTTCAAGACGGTTGTTATAAAAAACAATAAATGAGAAGTCATTTTTTTTGTCGAGATTTGAACCCGCGGCCACTAAAATCCAGACAAAACCTGATAACCATTGCCTTAACCAATTAGGCCAAGTCGTTAGTTGTAAAGAAGCTTTCTATTTGCATATAATAAGAAGTTAGGATTGCGTTTTTTTTTGGCGGGGATTTTTCATCTAGAAGTTTCTACGAAAGAGATTTATATAACTTTTTAGGATTAGAGTATAAAATTATTAACAGCAATTGATAATATTATTTGTAATAAAAAAATGTTATGCGAGAACAGCATATCAAAAGCAAAAATAACTGTATGTACCAGTGAATCTACAAGTAAAGTAACAGGAGCACAGAATTCAAAGCAAAATCAGAAAGCACAAAACTTAATACCCTACATCAGTGATGGGCATTCCTATGCTCGCGAGCAAATGAGCTTTAAAGCTTTGAATATGTACACGAAGTCAGATGACTCGATTATCCAACAAAAAGCATATCACTCTTTAATTAAGACTTCATGTGAGTGGGAGCTTTGTGCTCATACGAAGGGATGCACTGTTAAAGCAGTACATTAAATTGAATGCAAGAATTTGGGCTTGTTACACAGAGGGTACGTATTTTGGAATTTTTTGTATTAGGTTTTCAATATTATGTAGTTGTTTTATTTTAGATCTTTTCGAATTAATGAAAATTTGTTTTTTCCAAAAATGTTTTGTGTTGAGTGGGAATTTCAATTTCTATTTGCACAAAATATTTTTGATGAAGCTCAATGTATGGTATGCTATCGCAGGTTAGCTACTATCTTCAAACATAATGGAAAACGATTAAATGAATTCAAAAAATCGAATACTGTTTAATTTTTAGAAAACCTTTTCCTTTAGAAATATAAAACGCAAAATATTTTAAATTTTGTTACTTTTATTTACGGTAAGTAAATTAAAAAAACACGAGTTACGGCACCTTCATTTTTTAAGATTTATTTCTCAAATTGTTTATTAATTTATTTGTCAAAATTAAAAACAACTAGTGAATATATGAACTTAAATTATATTTGTTCGAAACTTGATAACAGTGTGAAGCTTCAGAAAGCTTTTAATGACTTTTACACAAATGCATTGATTTAGCTGTGTAGGTTTGCCCATCACTGCCCTACATTGATCGCTGTTGCAAAGAGCCCGCGAAAGTAGGTATAATGAAAAACAAAATAATCAGCCATACTCAGGTCGGTATCTCGATTGCATGAGAAAAACAAAGGAAAGCTTGCAAGTTACTACAGGCATGCTAAGAAATTATTCGTAATAAGCGTAAGCTGACGACATAAGAAACACTTTTTTGTTTTTCTCTTTGCTACTCGGGGCCGGCCCCAGTTGTCGTATGCAAGGTACAATAATTACAAGGTAGGTTCATAGGGGTCCCGTGACGTCCCCCAGACCTTAGTTAACAAGGGAAAAAGCCATGGTCGTATCTGAGTATTCATAAGGCGCAAAAGAAGAATTCCATTTGCGCATAAATGATCGCCCCCTGAATTTCGTTCTGATAAAAAAGCGTTGGGAAGATGTGATAAAAGCGTTTATCGTTCGCCTGCTCAGGCGGTACTTCCGATCGAAAAATCGAAACTTCAGCAAAAAAAATGTCTGAAAACACGCTGGTATATTTTGTTGTTGTTTGATACTTACTGGTGCTAAAGGTTTAAAAGGAAATAAAAAAAAAACGGCGGTGCAATGAGTAAGAATAAAAAAAAAGTTCTTCTATCTTTACTCAGTTAATGAAATAAAAAACGTGATCAATATATAATTGGTCTCATGACGACTTTTTAAAAATGTCTGTAGAGAAAAAATGTCTAAAAATAGTTGTTGAGAAAATTAGCTAAAAAATGCAGAAGCATTACAAATTGTTCACAAAACATAAAAAACAACATAGAATAGCAATAGCATAATTTTAATATACAAATGTATAATTTTTGTGCTAGTTCTTTAGAATACATTTGAATTTAAAACTAAAATTGTTTTGTATTTTTAGTAAAATAAAAACAAACTTAATGATGTTATTTTCTTAAGAAAGGCAATATCTAATAATTTGACCTTGTCCCCTAAAATTTAAAAAGAATCAATTTAATTTGCAGGCAGACGCCTCTATTTTGGGTCTTATTTTTAAAACCTCGTCTATTTTCAAACAAATTTTGAAAAAATGGGCTTTCTGTATCCAGGGAATTAAATTCTGGTGCTAGGGTTGCATGGAGTTAAATGAAACAAAATAATTATTAAAAGTATTTTAATCTTGGAATGCATATACACATTATTTTACAGGAACTAAATTACAAATGTTCTATGGTTCTAAATACTACAAAGTGTCACTACATAAACGATGTCTTTTAAATCCATAAGGTATAGAGGTGTGATCATTAAAAAATCTGCGTTTCTCCGATTTTGGCCTATAAATTTTTACTTCGGGTTTTGTTACTATCTCATGATTCGCTGTACGGCGTATATTTTGAGAAAGTATAGGTATATGGTCGTTTTCTCCGGGGTTTAGAATCATGTTCATCATTGACTCAAAATTCACAAGCTCTGATGTCTTATGGTCTAAACGTATACCTTTTATCTTGATTTCTGTTTTAAAAAGGTTTTCATTTGCGTTGAAATATTCATACGCATAATTTTTAGGACCACCACACACAAATTTTGTTATATAACTACCTTTGCCAAAACATTCCAATTCATCAGTCATATCACCTACAAATTCTCCTATCGGGGGATCAAATTCTCCTTCACGGCTAACATAAATAACTGAATCTGTATCATAATATAACACTCGATCTCCAAGCTCTTCTAAGTAGCTATATAACTTGAGTCGGGCTTGAGTAGTAGTATAGACGGCAATACAAACGTTAACTGTAGGAAGTGAATCGACAGCTTCATCCTTGTAACCCCAATTGACTATGATTGTTTCTTCATTGACAGGGAGGATATGGTGTACTTCGATGGAAGGATTGGTGAACAGGGCATAAAATTCCATAGGTTTATTTATTATGCTAGTTTTCGGTTGATTTTCGCGCTGTCCAAATTTCCCCCAAAACGAATTCAATATTAATTTGGCTAAGGATCTTAATCCAGCGTTCTTTACAATCTCTGAATATTCCAATTTAACACCTTCGTTCTCAAAAAAATCTTCAATATATTGTAGCTTTTCCTCCCTTGTACTACATTTACTTGGCCATCCTGATGCCTGCTGCTTCATCTTAATAAATTTATTCATCATTTCTGTGAATAGACCTCCTGAACGGGTTAATTTATTATAACTCTCTGTTTCAAAGCTCCATATCTCATATGTTTCTAACAGTTTATATCCTCTGCATAGGGCTGCCTTAACTTCCAAAATTGCCCATGTTCCAATCAATGCTCTTTCCGCGTCTGTATGTGAACATTCTTGATCTTGGTTTTTCTTTTCACTACAGGCTCTGCATAGCGGAAACATTAATTTATCGTTTTGTTTAATAGGTAGAACAGGGTGGTACAATCCTTCTGGAGGTAAAATCTTGCATTTAATCATACCCCCTGTTTCCTCGAGATCGACTTTGGAGCACACATCCCTTCCAACGTGTAATTTAGGATGACCAATTGGAAATCCGCCATTTTTGCAAACCCATGGATACAATGAACATACATCGACATATTTAATTTTTTCACCAGGTTTGCACTTGTAATATGTAAAAGTATTTCCTGTCCGTCCACCATAAAAAGCGTTACGAGGATTCAATGGCGTGTTTACCAACAAGGGGTGATCTTGTAAATATTGCATATCCTTATTTTTCTCCATTTGCCGACGAAAATCACATTCCCATATTTCTATTACTTCATATCCATAGGCACGTAGGTGCTCAGTTTTTGCCACAGTTGCTTCATATCTCCGATTCAGGGTATCATTGGGGGCTTCATGAAGAGGCTCATCACGATCATATGTTAAGCACGCGGGATGCCCATGGTAATAACAGCCGTGAAATTCAAAAACCTGATTAGTATCTGAGCAATATCCATCTACTTTTACGCCGTTTAACACTGCCTCTCTTTGATTAACAGCATGTTGAATATTGATTTTACGATTATCCTCTTCCCATATAAGCCATTGTACTGCTATTTTTGACTGGTTATCTGCATTACGATACCCCCTTTTGGGGATAATACCAATCGTATTTGGCTGAAGAAAATTACGTCTATAAATAAGATTACATGCTGAGGCTATTGTAGTGGCCTCAACAAACGGTTCAATATCGCATTCTTTCAGTATTAGTTTTCGAAACTTCATACAGGCCTCAGTTAAAATTTGTACATCACTAATACAATATTCAACAATATCACGTTCCATGTTAAACTCATCATTTTGATGTTCCTCGTACCATCTAAGAAAAGCTTCTCGTTCTTCATTTTTCATAGCATCCGGGTTGTAGTGTTCAACAGCTGGCAACACCCCTACATACTTTTCGTTTTCTGTAGTATTGAAAAGATGTGGGAAATAGCCCTTTTTATAGATGGGTGCTAAGTCAAATGCTTTTGGTAATAAGGATAGAGCCATTGGAAAGTAATTTAACGAGTCTATAAATTTAACGTTGCCTAGTTGCATCAGAATGATTTTTGTTCCGCGCATTATTAGCTCGGGTTTCAAAACCGTCTGCGTAAGTATATAATTTAAGATAAATTGATGATCGAATGCCTGACCATTATGTGCTATGACCACAACTTTTTTAAATAATTTTCTTTGATTTAATAAATATTGGACGAACATTTCAATAGGCTTCACCTTTAAAACCTGTTGCCTTATTCCGCATTTTTCACATATTTGTAAGTCTTCTTCTATACATTTGTCACATCTTTGTTGAAAAACGCATAAACTAGGTTCGTGCAGTTTAATATCGCCAATTGACTGCTCTTGTACATATTTTTTTCCTACAAATTTTTCCTGCCTTGTTTCCAAATCATAGAAAATGAAAAGAATATCTTTTGTTGGTGGTTTGCGATTATCTGGTTGAATGTAACAAAGGTGGTCCTGATGTACATGTTCATCGCATATTTTACAAAAATATTCTCCGCATACATGAGTTCTGTCTGCCTTATATGTTTTTAAACATTCCAAGCACTTTTTAATCGTTCTGCATATGGACTTTTCTTTACTTAATGAACTAAAGGCGTTGTGGTTATCGAAGCACTGCTGTCCTCTAAAGCCTCGATTACAATCTTTACACAAAATTCCATCGTGGTTGTCTTTGATGCATGCAGGGGCCTGTTGACAACAGGGGCATGTTCTGACACATCTGTGATCATTTTTATGACAGTATGGAACGTGACAGCTTTCGCAATAATAGTTACAGCAAAATGCTGCTGTGAGTGATGTTATCACATTGTAATGACAAAACAAAGTTCTCGAGCCCGTTGTACGGGACCAATCGCAAGATGTTTTTAGCATTTTAACATTTACTCGAAGGGTGCTTATAAGCCAACATTGGTGCGCCAATGCTGACGTCACACCAAAACCGGCTTGACGGTCGGCGGGCGATAACTGTTTGGCGCACTGGTTTTGGTGTGACGTCAGCATTGGCGCACCAATGTTGGCTTATAAGCACCCTTCGAGTAAATGTTAAAATGCTAAAAACATCTTGCGATTGGTCCCGTACAACGGGCTCGAGAACTTTGTTTTGTTATTTAGTTTGCTCATTGTTGAACCATGCTGTGAAGATCATGTGGGAAACTTGTATCTTTGATTGATATATGCTCAGCAAATCGTGCCCACTAATCGCTGGCGAAGCTTTTTGTTCATACGATGCGCTGCGGTGGAGCTTTTGTTTATACATACGTTGGGAAGTTGGTTGGCGGTGAAGCTCTGAATAAACCTTGCTTTGCTCGGTATTTTTATTTGTTGTTGGTTAATATGGTTTTTCGCCAGGCATTCAATTTTTGTTGCATGCATTTATGAATGCCTAGTAGCAGCTGATGAATAAAGTACAGAGCCAGCCTAGCGCGTTTTTTAATGTTAATTAAATAAATTAATTAATTATGTAATAATTATTTAACTTAATAACCAATATCTATATGTGACATATGATTCCTTCAATATTATTATTAAAGGTTATTACCCCAATTGAAATTATTTTCATACATCATGAATTAAAATTTGGTTAACTGTTGTTTTTGCCTGTGTTTTACAGCAAGGTATCTTGAATACATTGGTATACATAGAGTTTATTATCTATTTGCGGTTTTCTGAAAAGTATAAATTAAGCCCCAACGGTCAGATCAGATCAGTCTTTAGTAGTTAATCAACCAAACAGGACGTAAAAATTTATAGAAAACATGTCTAAGTTTATTGTTTCAAAAGACAACATAACCTATATCAAGAGGTTTAACATAAAAGGCAGAAAGGTCGAGTTCAAAATTGCCCCAATTCCTGAAAATGTAGAGCCCGCAACTTGGATTAAGACTTCGGTGGAAGACATTGTTCACCATGCTGTAAAGGGGCTCCAGCCGCATGATCAGGTTGGAATAACTTTCTGTGGGAGCAGTTTTAAAGAGAGAGGTCCAGGTTGGTTGAATTTTAAACCCGCTTCTGATCTTAAAATAGAAGACATTTGGGAGATGATATCAAAAATATTCCAAAGCAATTCGGAAGGTAAGTTTATATATTTTATTTTGTAATTAATCCAGATGCTCTAAACTTTATTATTATTATTTTAGGAATAAGCACCGATACATTTTGTTTGGGAGTGACATCGGTTTGCCTACCACATGGCAGGGGAAAAGACCGTGGAAGGAATTATAATACATTTAATGAAGAGTGTCTGATGAGAAAGGGTATTGTTCCAATAGAAAATAAAGACAACTTATGTCTACCCCGTGCGTTAGTTGTTGCAATCGCCAAAGTAAATAAAGATTCCAACTATAGGAACGTAAGAAGAAATATTGCAAAAATACAAACTCGACTTGTTGAGGAACTATTAACAGCAACTAAAATTCATATTGCAACAGAGGGCGCTGGAATTCCAGAGCTTCAACAATTTCAAGATCATTTGAAAGAATATCAGATTGTTGTCTATCAGTATGGGACCAAAGGAAGAGATGTTGTTTTTGAAGGTCAATATGAAGGAAAACGCCTAAATTTATTATACCACGAAGGTCATTACAATGTGATAACATCACTCACAGCAGCATTTTGCTGTAACTATTATTGCGAAAGCTGTCACGTTCCATACTGTCATAAAAATGATCACAGATGTGTCAGAACATGCCCCTGTTGTCAACAGGCCCCTGCATGCATCAAAGACAACCACGATGGAATTTTGTGTAAAGATTGTAATCGAGGCTTTAGAGGACAGCAGTGCTTCGATAACCACAACGCCTTTAGTTCATTAAGTAAAGAAAAGTCCATATGCAGAACGATTAAAAAGTGCTTGGAATGTTTAAAAACATATAAGGCAGACAGAACTCATGTATGCGGAGAATATTTTTGTAAAATATGCGATGAACATGTACATCAGGACCACCTTTGTTACATTCAACCAGATAATCGCAAACCACCAACAAAAGATATTCTTTTCATTTTCTATGATTTGGAAACAAGGCAGGAAAAATTTGTAGGAAAAAAATATGTACAAGAGCAGTCAATTGGCGATATTAAACTGCACGAACCTAGTTTATGCGTTTTTCAACAAAGATGTGACAAATGTATAGAAGAAGACTTACAAATATGTGAAAAATGCGGAATAAGGCAACAGGTTTTAAAGGTGAAGCCTATTGAAATGTTCGTCCAATATTTATTAAATCAAAGAAAATTATTTAAAAAAGTTGTGGTCATAGCACATAATGGTCAGGCATTCGATCATCAATTTATCTTAAATTATATACTTACGCAGACGGTTTTGAAACCCGAGCTAATAATGCGCGGAACAAAAATCATTCTGATGCAACTAGGCAACGTTAAATTTATAGACTCGTTAAATTACTTTCCAATGGCTCTATCCTTATTACCAAAAGCATTTGACTTAGCACCCATCTATAAAAAGGGCTGTGGGAAATAGCATATCTTAATAGAATATCTTTTCAATACTACAGAAAACGAAAAGTATGTAGGGGTGTTGCCAGCTGTTGAACACTACAACCCGGATGCTATGAAAAATGAAGAACGAGAAGCTTTTCTTAGATGGTACGAGGAACATCAAAATGATGAGTTTAACATGGAACGTGATATTGTTGAATATTGTATTAGTGATGTACAAATTTTAACTGAGGCCTGTATGAAGTTTCGAAAACTAATACTGAAAGAATGCGATATTGAACCGTTTGTTGAGGCCACTACAATAGCCTCAGCATGTAATCTTATTTATAGACGTAATTTTCTTCAGCCAAATACGATTGGTATTATCCCCAAAAGGGGGTATCGTAATGCAGATAACCAGTCAAAAATAGCAGTACAATGGCTTATATGGGAAGAGGATAATCGTAAAATCAATATTCAACATGCTGTTAATCAAAGAGAGGCAGTGTTAAACGGCGTAAAAGTAGATGGATATTGCTCAGATACTAATCAGGTTTTTGAATTTCACGGCTGTTATTACCATGGGCATCCCGCGTGCTTAACATATGATCGTGATGAGCCTCTTCATGAAGCCCCCAATGATACCCTGAATCGGAGATATGAAGCAACTGTGGCAAAAACTGAGCACCTACGTGCCTATGGATATGAAGTAATAGAAATATGGGAATGTGATTTTCGTCGGCAAATGGAGAAAAATAAGGATATGCAATATTTACAAGATCACCCCTTGTTGGTAAACACGCCATTGAATCCTCGTAACGCTTTTTATGGTGGACGGACAGGAAATACTTTTACATATTACAAGTGCAAACCTGGTGAAAAAATTAAATATGTCGATGTATGTTCATTGTATCCATGGGTTTGCAAAAATGGCGGATTTCCAATTGGTCATCCTAAATTACACGTTGGAAGGGATGTGTGCTCCAAAGTCGATCTCGAGGAAACAGGGGGTATGATTAAATGCAAGATTTTACCTCCAGAAGGATTGTACCACCCTGTTCTACCTATTAAACAAAACGATAAATTAATGTTTCCGCTATGCAGAGCCTGTAGTGAAAAGAAAAACCAAGATCAAGAATGTTCACATACAGACGCGGAAAGAGCATTGATTGGAACATGGGCAATTTTGGAAGTTAAGGCAGCCCTATGCAGAGGATATAAACTGTTAGAAACATATGAGATATGGAGCTTTGAAACAGAGAGTTATAATAAATTAACCCGTTCAGGAGGTCTATTCACAGAAATGATGAATAAATTTATTAAGATGAAGCAGCAGGCATCAGGATGGCCAAGTAAATGTAGTACAAGGGAGGAAAAGCTACAATATATTGAAGATTTTTTTGAGAACGAAGGTGTTAAATTGGAATATTCAGAGATTGTAAAGAACGCTGGATTAAGATCCTTAGCCAAATTAATATTGAATTCGTTTTGGGGGAAATTTGGACAGCGCGAAAATCAACCGAAAACTAGCATAATAAATAAACCTATGGAATTTTATGCCCTGTTCACCAATCCTTCCATCGAAGTACACCATATCCTCCCTGTCAATGAAGAAACAATCATAGTCAATTGGGGTTACAAGGATGAAGCTGTCGATTCACTTCCTACAGTTAACGTTTGTATTGCCGTCTATACTACTACTCAAGCCCGACTCAAGTTATATAGCTACTTAGAAGAGCTTGGAGATCGAGTGTTATATTATGATACAGATTCAGTTATTTATGTTAGCCGTGAAGGAGAATTTGATCCCCCGATAGGAGAATTTGTAGGTGATATGACTGATGAATTGGAATGTTTTGGCAAAGGTAGTTATATAACAAAATTTGTGTGTGGTGGTCCTAAAAATTATGCGTATGAATATTTCAACGCAAATGAAAACCTTTTTAAAACAGAAATCAAGATAAAAGGTATACGTTTAGACCATAAGACATCAGAGCTTGTGAATTTTGAGTCAATGATGAACATGATTCTAAACCCCGGAGAAAACGACCATATACCTATACTTTCTCAAAATATACGCCGTACAGCGAATCATGAGATAGTAACAAAACCCGAAGTAAAAATTTATAGGCCAAAATCGGAGAAACGCAGATTTTTTAATGATCACACCTCTATACCTTATGGATTTAAAAGACATCGTTTATGTAGTGACACTTTGTAGTATTTAGAACCATAGAACATTTGTAATTTAGTTCCTGTAAAATAATGTGTATATGCATTCCAAGATTAAAATACTTTTAATAATTATTTTGTTTCATTTAACTCCATGCAACCCTAGCACCAGAATTTAATTCCCTGGATACAGAAAGCCCATTTTTTCAAAATTTGTTTGAAAATAGACGAGGTTTTAAAAATAAGACCCAAAATAGAGGCGTCTGCCTGCAAATTAAATTGATTCTTTTTAAATTTTAGGGGACAAGGTCAAATTATTAGATATTGCCTTTCTTAAGAAAATAACATCATTAAGTTTGTTTTTATTTTACTAAAAATACAAAACAATTTTAGTTTTAAATTCAAATGTATTCTAAAGAACTAGCACAAAAATTATACATTTGTATATTAAAATTATGCTATTGCTATTCTATGTTGTTTTTTATGTTTTGTGAACAATTTGTAATGCTTCTGCATTTTTTAGCTAATTTTCTCAACAACTATTTTTAGACATTTTTTCTCTACAGACATTTTTAAAAAGTCGTCATGAGACCAATTATATATTGATCACGTTTTTTATTTCATTAACTGAGTAAAGATAGAAGAACTTTTTTTTTATTCTTACTCATTGCACCGCCGTTTTTTTTTTATTTCCTTTTAAACCTTTAGCACCAGTAAGTATCAAACAACAACAAAATATACCAGCGTGTTTTCAGACATTTTTTTTGCTGAAGTTTCGATTTTTCGATCGGAAGTACCGCCTGAGCAGGCGAACGATAAACGCTTTTATCACATCTTCCCAACGCTTTTTTATCAGAACGAAATTCAGGGGGCGATCATTTATGCGCAAATGGAATTCTTCTTTTGCGCCTTATGAATACTCAGATACGACCATGGCTTTTTCCCTTGTTAACTAAGGTCTGGGGGACGTCACGGGACCCCTATGAACCTACCTTGTAATTATTGTACCTTGCATACGACAACTGGGGCCGGCCCCGAGTAGCAAAGAGAAAAACAAAAAAGTGTTTCTTATGTCGTCAGCTTACGCTTATTACGAATAATTTCTTAGCATGCCTGTAGTAACTTGCAAGCTTTCCTTTGTTTTTCTCATGCAATCGAGATACCGACCTGAGTATGGCTGATTATTTTGTTTTTCATTATACCTACTTTCGCGGGCTCTTTGCAACAGCGATCAATGTAGGGCAGTGATGGGCAAACCTACACAGCTAAATCAATGCATTTGTGTAAAAGTCATTAAAAGCTTTCTGAAGCTTCACACTGTTATCAAGTTTCGAACAAATATAATTTAAGTTCATATATTCACTAGTTGTTTTTAATTTTGACAAATAAATTAATAAACAATTTGAGAAATAAATCTTAAAAAATGAAGGTGCCGTAACTCGTGTTTTTTTAATTTACTTACCGTAAATAAAAGTAACAAAATTTAAAATATTTTGCGTTTTATATTTCTAAAGGAAAAGGTTTTCTAAAAATTAAACAGTATTCGATTTTTTGAATTCATTTAATCGTTTTCCATTATGTTTGAAGATAGTAGCTAACCTGCGATAGCATACCATACATTGAGCTTCATCAAAAATATTTTGTGCAAATAGAAATTGAAATTCCCACTCAACACAAAACATTTTTGGAAAAAACAAATTTTCATTAATTCGAAAAGATCTAAAATAAAACAACTACATAATATTGAAAACCTAATACAAAAAATTCCAAAATACGTACCCTCTGTGTAACAAGCCCAAATTCTTGCATTCAATTTAATGTACTGCTTTAACAGTGCATCCCTTCGTATGAGCACAAAGCTCCCACTCACATGAAGTCTTAATTAAAGAGTGATATGCTTTTTGTTGGATAATCGAGTCATCTGACTTCGTGTACATATTCAAAGCTTTAAAGCTCATTTGCTCGCGAGCATAGGAATGCCCATCACTGATGTAGGGTATTAAGTTTTGTGCTTTCTGATTTTGCTTTGAATTCTGTGCTCCTGTTACTTTACTTGTAGATTCACTGGTACATACAGTTATTTTTGCTTTTGATATGCTGTTCTCGCATAACATTTTTTTATTACAAATAATATTATCAATTGCTGTTAATAATTTTATACTCTAATCCTAAAAAGTTATATAAATCTCTTTCGTAGAAACTTCTAGATGAAAAATCCCCGCCAAAAAAAAACGCAATCCTAACTTCTTATTATATGCAAATAGAAAGCTTCTTTACAACTAACGACTTGGCCTAATTGGTTAAGGCAATGGTTATCAGGTTTTGTCTGGATTTTAGTGGCCGCGGGTTCAAATCTCGACAAAAAAAATGACTTCTCATTTATTGTTTTTTATAACAACCGTCTTGAACCGAAAATTTTATGATGTCATCAAATAAAAGAATCCCCTCCGCCCGAGCATGACGACAACGGATCGTAATTGCGAAATTATTAATTCTAGAAGTTTCAAGAAAAATAAATTTTAAAATTCGATGAAATTTCTGCCGTGGAATCTTCTAGATTAAGAATTCCTCTAACGCATGCCCAACTTAGGTACATAAAAAACGTGTGTGGGTGTTTGCGACATCACCCAACAACAGCTGATGACGTCAGAGACAAGACCGTACCGTCTGGCCAAGGTGTCCAACAGCTGATGACGTCAGAGACTGGACTAGAAATATAAAAGCTCGCTGAATTGAAATTAAGCAAAAAGCTTTCCGCGGTCGGGGTGGCGGGCCCATGCGCCGCGAGAAATACCAGCCTTATTCAGCAAGATTGTGGCGCCATATTCAGCAAACTGTCTGGCCAAACTGGCGCATTACCTACTGCTTTCAATGTGCGTTAACGTTCATACTTTAATCAAACACTGCGGCGCACAGCGACGCGACGCGACGCACTGCCTCTTAATGTATTTCAGGCTTAACCCTGCTGCGTTTTATTTCTTAAGCCCGGTATGCAAAGCTCAAGAAATTTCTTTGCCTATCTTAAACCTATGTAAAAAAAATGGTCAAGAAATGGTTCAGAAATATTTTCTGGAGCGATTTCTGTAACCGGTATGCTAGAATCAAGAAATTCACACCAGAAATATCGTGTTTTTTAGTGACACGCAGATGGCGCTTATGATACAATTTTAGTTTTTATGGCCGGTTCACATTATTCCAGTAGCAATCCAGTCCAGTGATCGAATCCAGCGCTGGAATGATACTGGAATAATGTGAACCGGCACTGGAATGTACTCATTCCAGTGAACAATCCAGTCCAGTGACTGGATTGACAGTCTACTTTTTCATTCCAGCTCGCCCAATCCAGCGCCACTGGAATAGTGTGGACGACCAATCCAGTGCTGGATTAAACGTTGAACAGTGAACACACATTGTTGTTTATTGTAAACACGCACGTTTTAGTTCCATTATTCCTAACAATGATAAAGTTAACTGAAAACCAATAAATTTTGAATGACTGCGATAAAGTAGACGGTATGATCCAGTCTAGTACTGGACTGGATTGACTCGCTGGATTACTGGACTGGAATAATGTGGACAATATGATCCAGTCCAGCACTGGACTGGATTGACTCGCTGGGTTACTGGACTGGAATAATGTGAACCGGGCATTACTCCAGAAATAAGTGTCGATTCATTAATTTCTTGAAGGAATTTTAACGATTCATGAGTACATTACTAAGTTTATAGCAGCAAAATTAAATCGATTTAACTTAAACTTACGCCAAAATTTCGAATTAACGTATAAACGGGTAACTTACATTCTTCTAACTTTGGCTTAAGCCGAAAAATTTCGGTTTAAGCCATAATTCGGATTACCCCGTTTATACGACAAAAAATTTTGTATGATCCATAATTCGAATTATTTTTGGAGTAGCTATAAACTAGGTACATGACGTGTCAGCTGTTTCTTGAAATTGAAAGAAAGTTTCCGCAATACTAAAAATAACATTTTATTATTTTTTATTATTACTTTTTTAATTCTTTTTTAATTCCTTATATATTAAAACAATTTCATTAATTCCAAACAATCATAAAACAATTTATGTAATCTTCGCAATGAAAAAAAGGAACTGTCAAAGTTTCTGAACTGTTGTCAATTTTTCTTAAGGAAATAAATGCAAAGGTTTTCTTGAGCAAATTCCTTGAGCCTTGCATACCGGGCTTTAAAGGTAAAAAACAAATTAACTAAACATTAATTTCCAATAATTATTTGCACTATTGTCTCGATAACACGAATATCTTGAATTAAATCAATTGATGTTGAAAATTGAGAACTGTCATCTTAGCTGAGAACTGTCACCTTTTGACATTTATCATTTCATCCAAGCCCCCAGAAGTCCAGACCTCTGGCTCTTTGGGATCGAGGAGAAATGAGCCTGAGAAAGTTAAGAAACACGAACAGGGATCCCGGGATTTCGTAAAAAAACAGACTGAAGGCCGTATCAAAACCTTAAAATATGCAGCGTGCAGCAGCAGCACCAGAGCAACATGCTGCAGTCGGTATCATATCCTAGTTGTTACCGCTGTGCAGCACACTTTTTATTTGACAGCTAAACCTCAAATTAAAAATTTTAAAATCGCACTAGTTCTATCAATTATACCTCCGTCCTTTTAAATAATTTAAAAAAAAATCGCTCGTCTCCTTGTTTAAAATCCCTTGTCGCATTACGAAGTGTCAAAAGTGCTGCATATATATGCAGCAAAATTAGGATTTGAGATGAAAATGCAGCACGCTGGTTTGTCATTTTACCCTCCTCAGCTAATAAAAACACTTGTCGTTGCAGCGTTGCATAGGTTCTGATAGGGTCATTTTACACGATGAAACACGAAACAAAAAGTTTCATGCAACTGCTAGGTTTGTTGGGAGAGGAGAGAGAGGGTTTGAGGGAACACGTGTTCCCTCCAGCCCTTTCTCCGCGCGCAATCAAACCAAGCAAAGTTGCATGAAACTTTTTGTTTCGTGTTTCATCGTGTAAATGGGCCATACGGCCTTGAGTGTTGCATCAACACGTTGACTCGTGTATCATCCCACTTAGATTTTCGTAAACGTCATTTTTGACAGGATAACCGTGAGCACGGTATACAGAAACAAGGTAATGTAACAGAGGCAGAGACAGCTTCGAATATCGTAGAAATTTCGTGCCGAGTGACGTTAGCACTAATGCAGAAACAACAACACAACTCCGATTTTATATGGGAAAAGTGTGCCAAGTGACGTCAGCACTCAAATGACATTTCTCCATTACATTACATTGTTTCTGTATACCGTGAACCGTGAGCACGGTATCTTAGAATACAAAACTACTAATTCTTTAAACTTTCTTTGTTCTTTTTAATTAGTTTTGCGAAAAACTGTAAATAAATTTTATAGAAAAACTCGTTTTAAAGAAAGTGCCGCGGGAAAATTTGACAGTTAACTCACGGTATACAGAAACAAGGTAATGTAAAAGAGAAATGTCATTTGAATGCTGACGTCACTCGGCAAGTCTTTCCCATACAAAATCGAAATTGTTGTTGTTTTCTGTATTAACTTGCCGGGTGACGTCGGCTTTTTCTACGATATTCCACGGTATACAGAAACAAGGTAGTGTAAAAGAGACTGACAGCTCGAATATCGTACGAATATCGTAGAAAAAGCCGACGTCACCCGGCAAGTTAATACAGAAAACAACAACAATTTCGATTTTGTATGGGGAAGACTTGCCGAGTGACGTCAGCATTCAAATGACATTTCTCTTTTACATTACCTTGTTTCTGTATACCGTGCGATATTCGAGCTGTCAGTCTATTTTACACTACCTTGTTTCTGTATACCGTGAGTTAACTAACAGGAAATTGTACCAATTTGACAGTTGTCTGATAGCCACGGTATACAGAAACAAGGTAGTGTAAAAGATACTGACAGCTCGAATATCGTACGAATATCGTAGAAAAAGCCGACGTCACCCGGCAAGTTAATACAGAAAACAACAACAACAATTTCGATTTTGTATGGGGGAGACTTGCCGAGTGACGTCAGCATTCAAATGACATTTCTCTTTTACATTAGCTTTGTTTCTTTACGCAAGTTTGGGATCCTTCGGGATCAAGAATTCGCACGAACGTACAGTTTTTTGTTTCTTTACTTTCGTGAAATGCCAAAATGAGGGGAAATTACGTCATAACATCGCTTCCCCTATTGCAATAATTTTCACGAAGTATTTTGCTTGTGTACGTAGGCCATTTTTTCTTGGATGTTTTACCGAATGTCAAATGTGGCTGGCATTTCAGTTGTGAATTTGAAAAACGTAAAACTACGCATGCTACCTTCCTTTTTCTTTCACTAATGTTCATTTTTTAGCTTTTATCTCTGAATAATTAAATCTTTTATTTTTAGTTTATATCACTGAATTAAATCTTTTCTAATGATATAAACAAAAAATAAAATGTCATTTTATTCTTCTTCATTTTATAAAGAATTTGCAGGAATGTGTTTCTTTACTTTTTCTTTCTTGCTTGAAATTTCTCCCACCACACGAGCAAGTTTTTTCACGAACATTTTTTGCATGAAAAGTAAAGAAACAGAGCTATTACCTTGTTTCTGTATACCGTGAACCTTAGAATAGAGAACTACAGGAAAGGCCCTCGGGTATAAAATCCGTGTATGGGAGCGTAGTGAAATCGCTATCAGACAACTGTCAAATTGGTACAATTTCTTGTTAGTTAACTGTCAAATTTTCCCGCGGCACTTTCTTTAAAACGAGTTTTTCTATAAAATTTATTTACAGTTTTTCGCAAAACTAATTAAAAAGAAGAAAGAAAGTTTAAAGAATTTGTTTTTGTCAATTAGAAGTTGTTACGAGTGAATTTTCAGTGAAAAAAAGAGCAATGAAGTGTGCAGTTTGAATTTCACTACGCTAAAATTCTCCGAGGGCCCTTCCTGTAGTTTTGTATTCTAAGCCGTGAACCGTGAGAAGATTGTAAATTTTCCAATTATTTAGTTCCGTTTTGATAATTCCACATAAAATGGTAAAATTAAGTCGTTGTTTGTATTTAACTAAACTTTATTTTTTAGGACATAAAAGCACTTTCTGAAGATAATTTTAATGCAGTTTCATGGATAAATTCTACTTATAAAAAGTCAGATAAAAAAGATAAAGAAGTTGTTACTTGTAATGTTGCTAATATTGCCCTGTAGATTACAATTTTAATTTTTTTAAGGCGTTTGTGTCATCCATAGTATCAAAAGTACAGTTATATGTTCAGCAAGTCAATTCACTTCTTGAAGATACAAGCCAGCAAGTGTTAACGGGGCTACCAAGAATAATGAAAGATACTCAAAATCTTCAAAATGAAATTTTATCCCTGAAATCACAATTGACAGAAGTACAAATAGAAATCTCGCAAGTCCAAAAAGATACTGGAGGATGTATGTGCAATTTGGAACGATTGGATACTCTAACAACAAAATTGCAAACAGCCAAGCAAGGCCTGCAGGAGTCGGACGGCTGGGGTAAACTACTATTAGAATTAGAGGATTTGTTTGAAAGGAACGATCTGATGAAAATATGCGATAAATTGCATTCGCTACAAAAATCCTTATCTGCACAGGAAAGCTTACCAGGGCAAAATCAACGAGAAAGTCAAGTTGAAGGTTTCAAAAATCGCTTAGAAGCTTTAGCAAGTCCTGCCGTCGTCCAGAGTTTTACGCGTGGCGAAGTTGGTAAGATTTATATATCATAATATTTTATCTTTCCAAGTTGTCAATTTGCGAGATTTCGTCGGGTAATTTTAAACATTTAAAAATAGTGGCTTGAATACGGTTGCAAGACTGTAAGTGTTGTCACATATGCGCTTCGTAACTAATTTTTCATTATGAAATTTTGGAAAAGACTCCAGTCAGTAATCAGTCGATTATGGAGGTGTTTTTATTTATAAATTTCGCAATATGCATGTGAACTGCTATACCATATAAAAAATACCCCTTAAATGAAACAAAAATTAAGAAATAAGAGTAAATATCTATTTATATATAATCGTTACGTATATAAGTGATTTGCTCAGAAGAAGGCGGTTAAGTCCAAAAACAGAATTGAGAAAATTCATGTTTTTGAATACATTAATTTATCAGAAAAGTGTATAGCCTTTTTTTGTAAGATATACTCTGCAAACAAAACGTATGTAAATAAAAAAGTAATCTTTTAGCAGAGCAAATGAAAGCATCTTAAAAACTTAAGGACTTATACCTTTTGGCAGCCGAAAAAGATAAGAAATTCATGAAAAAATAATACAATAACACGGATTATGATTCTCCAAAGAGAAATATCAAAATTTTGTTAAAAACATTTTTTTATCCGAAGCTTCTCTGTACCCGCAAATGAATGATTTTTGAGGGTGCAGGGGCTTCGGATAAAAAAAATTTCAAACAAAAGTTTCATATTTCCCTGCGGAGAATCAGAATCTGTGAAAAAAATGGGGGTTGCCATTTGAAATTATAGATTCACCCTACCCCCTGCTAGGGGGTGAGTGGGTGGGGGTGAGATTTGTGTGGAAACGATTCCACCCTTCAAGTTGAGCAAGTTTCGTTCAAAACTTTTTTCACGAAAACCTACCCTTCAGGAAATATCGGACCGTTGCCGGACTTTTGCCGCAACCTGTATACTTTAATAAATTCATCATATCTTTTTTTGTTTCTATTGAAATTGTTCTACAATTATGATACAATAATGGTAGATTTATGTTTTTTAAAAGTGCAGGGCTACCTATTGTTTTTTTATGTTAATTATAAAGGTATCATCCTCGTCAAAATTACATTTGAATTTAATACTGCTTGGATTTTATCTTTCTAGTTTTATCCACGGCATATTAACCAATTGACTGTTACTCCACTTGTGGTTTTTTCTGTTGGCAAGGAAATCTTCCAATGGATTTGTGGAAAGGAAATCTTGGTGATTCATTTCGGCACACATTTGAAATTAAAATCTCAAACATATTCAGAAGCTATAAAAAGCTGACACTGAAAAAATTAGTAACAAGAAAATCCTTTAATAACAAAGAAGAAAATTATTTATAGCATTAAAGTTTGCAAAAATAAGGGAATATCAAAAAATGGCGCCTGAGCGACTCAAATATTGATATGAGTTTAGGAGGCAGAACATATCACTCATTTAAAATATTCGAGAGTTCATACGGGATCGTGAAGAGATGTTGGTGTGTTTTAGATTTCAACGGGCGTAAAGACTAATCACAATTAGAAAATTAAAAAATTGAGAATAATTACAATTAGAAAATTAAAACAATTCATAGTAGTTTTAAGCTAATAATATTGTGAAAACGGTTGTATGGTTTTCATTAAAAAATAATAGCTAGGTTAGGTTAGGTTGAAATGGCTTCTCGAGCCCACTTAGGCGCACCATTGGGCCCATTGTGATGCCATTTTAGTGTTGGGACAAAATTTAGGCCATTTCAAGCCATTTGGAGCTTTTAATAAAGCGACAGAGGTCAAAACACCAGTGTTTTGTAGTTCACTCAATCCATCAAGGAAAGGTGAGCCAAGGAAGGTCCCTCTTTTCCTCGCGAGGGCCGGGCATGTACAGAGAAGATGGGAGACAGCTTCTTCCTCATCCTCATTGCCACAACTTCTGCATAAGTCGTTGTGGGGAAGTCCCAATTTTTCGGCGTGCGGGCCAAAGGGACAGTGACCGGTCAGCACCTTCACTACATAGCTTACCTCTTTTTTGTTCACCTGAACTAGAGATTTTGAACGCTTTGCGTCCAAGGTTGGCCATATTGTGTGAAGAGTGCGGCACACTGTTGCTGTGGTCCATCTAAGCCCGGCTCGAGCTTAGCTGATTTTTCTCACAGCCAGTTTATAGGTGGCTAAGGGCATTCCCATCTGGGTTAAGTGGGGTGTCCTTTCCACTTCGTTTCGCTGTCTAGCAAGCTCATCTGCCCTGCAGTTTCCCCTAATCCCTCTGTGTCCAGGAACCCAGCACAGAGTTATATAAAACTGAGTGGCAGTGTCAGGCTGGGCGAACGCTGGTCCCAGCACAGCGCAGCCTAGCACAGCCCAGCACAACAGAGAAAACTGTGTTTCATTATATCTAAGCTACCATCGCATATTGGGGACAGCACTCGCACAGTAGTCGCAGAGGCCTCTGTCTCAGCTCTGCGGGTTGTGATTGAAACACAGTTTCCTCTGTCGGTAAGGTACAGTCAAGAGGCAGTAAAGCGTTTTTCAATTTTATATGGTACAAATAATGAAAATTATGTAAGAGAAAGTTTGAAAAATAAAATATGGAGTAAAACTACAATTGAAATAGGATATAAAGACGGTAAAAATAAATTTGATATAACAATTTCCACAATACAAAATTGTGCCCTGCGTTATGCGACCTGCGTTCAATATTCCCTCTTGGACAGAAAATTATGGCTCTGCTGGCTCTCAGCTGATTATCTATGCTGTGATAGGTTGTGCTGTGCTGGGACCAGCGTTCCCTCAGCCTCGCACAGATCCCTGTGGCAGTTCAGAACAGTCGTGGATGTTGTAACGACAGAATTAAGAGCCTTGAGGGCCGCCTGGCTATCCGATAGAATACATATATTCTTATGAGATATATTATTTATCTTCAGCCATTCGAGAGCTTCGGCGGCAGTGGCTTTCGCCTGGAAAACGCTGCAATGGTCGGGTAAGCGAAGAGAGGTATCTATATTTAATTCCTCGGAAAAGACCACAACCTGCGCTGTTCCCAATTTTTTAGCCATCTGTATAAATACATAATGACCCAGTCGGGATAACACCATCTTTCCAGTCATCTCTGGCAGGAACGATGGTATTGAAACCTTTCTCCAAGGTCCAAGTAGGGGTAGTGTAATGTAGGTTGTCCGCAGCGATGGCGAACTTCCTAAGGTTGGATGAGTGACCATATAAGTATGGAGTCCATCCAAGAGAAGCCTTTGTCCTGGCAGCCGTCCAGACTGGATAAGGATAAGATGCAATAAGACATCCAGCGCAGCTGTTGGGATGCTTCTCATTGCACCACTAATACACAGCTCAGCTGTTCTTTGGACTTTTTCCAGTATCTTCCGATACGTAATTTTCGGTAATGCAGTCCACCATACCGATATGCCATGCATAAGTATAGGTCTGATTACGGTTGTATACAACCAGTGGACGATGCGGGGTTTTAACCACCAATAACCCCCCCTTCTTTGTGTATACAATTAGACTTTGGAATAGCCTTCCCAATGCCATACAAAGGATAGGCACAGCAGCAGCTTTCAGAAAGCAAGCATCTATTTTTCTCTCTTCCTCTTCCTCACCTCTTCTTTAGTTTTTTTTTTGCTTTTTCTCTTCTCTTCTTTTCCCTATCTACTCCACTTCTCTGTCTTCTATAGTCTTCTTTACTTTTAATTTTACACTAGTTTGTAGTATTATTTATTTAAGGCTAGTTTAAGTTATTTATTAAGATTTCAAGTTTTGCTTTTTTTTGTTTGTTTTTTCTTTCTCCTTGTACTCTAAAAGATGTAGTTCTTGTGTACTTTCCTAATAAATAGATAATAATAATAATAATAATAATTAACTCCGATCGTTCTTTGGTATAAAAAGAGAGCTGTTTTGGCCTTATTGGCTCTCTCTAAAAGATTCGGTCTCCACGTTAGTTTCCTATCTAGTATGAGACCCAGAAATTTCGCATCCTCCTTAAGTTGCAGTCTTTCATTGCAGAGTCTTAGAGAAGGAAAATCGGGAAGCCTATGCTTCCTTGAGAAGAGCACTACTTCAGTTTTAGCTGGGTTAACGCCTAACCCTTTGTAGTAGCCCATTGAACAAGAGTGTCCAATGCTCGTTGCATTATATCTCTTATTGTTGAGATGTACTTGCCGGTCACCACCAGCACAATATCATCAGCCAAAGTGGTGCAGCCAGACTCCCTTAGGGTTATCAGCACTTCGTTGACTGTTATATTCCAAAGGAACGGCGATAGGACTGCACCCTACGGTGTGCCTCTTCCAACCCGTCTGACTTCTTTCGAGAGCCCCAGACCAGACTTTATAACCCTGCAGTTCAGCAGCTGATCAATAAAGGACCTGGAGCACCCGTCGACACCCAGACGCTGGAGTCCCCCGTAACCGCAGAAGATTCAACATTGTTGAAAGCACCTTCGATATCTAAGAAAGCAGCCAAAGTGAACTTGAATTCAAGGGACTTTCCAATGACCGCTACCGCTAGGGAATGGAGAGCAGTGTCTACCGATTTACCTTTCGTGTAGGTATGCTGCGAGGGAGATAGCAGTTCTCTATCAATGATTTGCTTAATATGAATCTCCACAAGTCTTTCGAGGATCTTGAGGAGAAAGGATGTGAGACATATAGGTCTCAAGTTCTTTGAATTGTGGTAGGATATTTTACTCGGCTTCGGAATGAAAGCCACCTTCGCTACCCTCCAATATGTTGGAATGTAGCTTAGGCGAAGGGAACTTCTGTAGATGGTTGCAAGCCAGTCCAGAATTAGGTCACTGACTTTCTGAATTTCAATAGGATAAATTCCATCCGGTCCAGGTGTTTTATAAGGCTTAAAGCCTTCATGGCCCATAGGAGTAAATCCCTGTTTATCAGTCGTGTCAATAGTACCTAAATTATATTCACTAATTTGGCTCCCAAAACCTGATTCTGCGGATGCCGCGAGAGATGTCGAGCCCGGAAAGTGGGTATCGAGCAGAAGTTTCAATGATTCCTGACTGCTTGTAGTCCATGTACCATCTGCTTGTTGCAGCAGTTCTTGGCACATCGGGCTTTTAGAGAGAACCTTTCTAAGTCTTGCAGTGTCCGAAAAACTTTCTATTGTCTCACAAAAGGTCTTCCAGGATTCCCTCTTTGACTTACGCAGTTCGTACTTGAACTCCCTAAGACGCCTTTTGTAGTTGTCCCAGTCTGAATCCAAGTTAGACCGTTTGGCTTTGTTGAAGGCCTTTCTACTTTCAGACCTTAGTTTGAGAAGCTTACTGTTCCACCAAGGAGGTTTGGTTTTACCCCTGTAGTTCTTAATGCTGCTTCCAATGCATTATTTAAGAGGTTGCTGAGATTCTTCACCTGATCTTCTTTCTGATCTTGTTCTAAAAATGGGTGGGAACATCCTCGGGAAGTGATATTTCCACCACTTGTCTCTATACAGCCCAATCTGTGCTTCGAACATTCCTGTAACCAGGGGCCTTCTTCACAGTTGAGCACCTATTGACATTAAAAAGAATGACTCTGTGGTCAGAAAAGGAGTGTTCACTGGATATTCTCCGGTTTTCTACACAATTGAGCAGGTCTGAGGAAACAACAGTGATGTCCAAGACTTCTTGTCTTACTCTTATAACGAACGTAGGTTCATTTCCCCTGTTACACAGCAAGAGATTATGTTGGAGTAAAAGGCCAAAAAGCAACTCACCTCTTACATTAGTGTCTGAGCTGCCCCAAATGGAGTTGTGAGCATTTGCATCACATCCAATAATGAGGCTGGCTCCGAGTTGAGCCGCTTCCTTTGCCGCATCAAAGAGACTGGAGCTGTCTATATTTCCCTCATATGGTAGGTAGGCAGATCCACTCCACATAGCCCTGCCGCCCTTTCTGCTGTTCAAGCAAGCCACCACCGTGTCAGCATTACTAAATTTAGACAACATAAAAGCATCAAGGTCATTATTAACAATTAAACAGGTTCTAGGCTTACCTTCCCCATTTCTGGGATACAGCAACCTGTATTTCGGAGTCCTGATTCCGCATACAAGGCCCCGGACAATCCAACGCTCCATCTAAATCAGCCTTCGAGAGGCGTAAGCAGAGACTGGCGGATGCAGCCTTGCTGTGATGGAGATTAATCTGTGCTACTCTCAACATCGTGGTTGCGAATGGCGGGATCAATCTCGATCACCGTTATGTCAGCCTCGTCCTCCTCCGGTGTGAGACTAATGTCATCATCCCCCACCGAAAGAAGTTGGGCAAAGTCCCCCAGTTCGTCCTCCGTCGGTCGTTGACGGCGAAGGAACACCAGAGATGAGAAGAGGGTCTTTTGGACCCAGAATTAGTAGCTGCGTATCCTCAGACACGTTAGGATCAGCTACTTCCGTTCCTGTGTCACCCGCAATGCCAAGCACATTGGGTTCAGCTACTTGCGCAACTGTGTCACCCGCAGTGCTAGGTACGTTGGGTTCAAAAACTTCCATACCCATGTTTCCCGCAGTGCCCGAGGGCTCACCTTCTGCAGCCGCAGGTGGAACAGTTGAAACCACTCCACTATGCTTGAGGGGCAAATAATCTTTTTTAAAAGGCCTCAGAGTTATGGAAGAGAACCCGTAACTTATGACGCCATCAGATTCCGCCAAAGGTCCTAGCGACTTCTTGCTGATTACAAGTGTAACCGCCGTCACCTTTCGGATCCTCCTGTTTCGTAATCCTCCACGATGACGTCTGTAGCTGTGGGTTACTCAACTGAATGATATCCAGAATACCCTGAGGCTCGGCTGGTTGCGCTGGGATCCAGGAAAGCGCGCTCGGTCGACTCGGGATATCTTCCCTCATAACGACCTTGAGTTTGGCGCCTGGCCATGCGTCCCCGATTCTGGATATGGCAAGTCTGTAGAGATCGACGGATCTCTGATCGGCACATGCGATGAGCTTCACGCGGCCCTGATGCCATCCCCCATCGCGACAGTGAGGAGCAGTGCCAGGATCCTCCTGAAGGATTCGGAGGAAATCGTCTCGAGCCTGACCTCAATTTTCCTCCATTTATCAGGCAGAATGGTGCCATCTGGATCGCTTTCGTCGATCACGATCTGACCTTTTAGCACTTGGTTATAGGTCTTTGTAGTAGGAGAAAGTAAAATGTTACTTTTCCTACTACGCTTAGCCTCAGGGTGATTAGGTTCCTCAAGGGACCTCTGACGCTTTGGTGTTGGGCTGCCAGTTTGCGAAGTATGCTCGCTGACAACCTGCGTCGCCCACCTTATTGAAGCCTGTTGCTTCTCGGTGATATCACCCTTCGCAACTCCCTTGAATCGAGCAAGGACTCTGGGCTTTGCGTTGCTCTTGGTACTTCACCGTTGATGGTGGAGCGCCTTTAGAGCCGGAAGGCATAACATTTCTGTTAGCCTCCTTGGAGGCACTGGGTAGTTGCACGGGTGCAGTTGAGGGGCCTGCTTCTGTCGAAGCAACTGGCTTAGAGGGATTGGGGAGCTTCGGATTAGGGTCTAAAGCTCCCTTTTTCCCTTTACCAACCTTACTACCTATTATTCATAAATGGTTCCACGAGTGGTGCGGAAAAAGAGTCCATCCTGGCAGAGCCGCTTACCAGGATAAGGCACTTATACACTCCGACCTTGCCCGGGCATCGGAGGGAAGCCTTTGCGACCAGCACTCTTTAACCAGTGTACCCAGCTTAGTCTGGCCTCTTCGCAATTAGCCTGTTCGGCATGGGTGTCCCTACCGGTGGCTTGCTGGTTTCCAGCTAGTCACCGCCGACATAGCCTAATGCTACTAAGAGACACGCAAGCCCCACCACCATGACAAGGTGCAGGTACCAGATGGGGACAAAATAATAGTTAAGAGGTTTGCGATATTTATTCATAGTGTCACTGAATGGCGAATGCAGTTGGTTAAGCCTGATGAAAATATAAATAAAGGCAAAGAAAATTGCTGGGAGTAACAATGTAAAAGATATTCCACTAATAATGACAACGCAAATTTATAGTTCCTAAAATGGAGCTGATGGCTAAGAAAATGATGGTGAAGCCCTCCGATACATGGTCAGTTGTACATGATACGGTAAACGACACCCTGGAGGCTCGAATACAGATGTGAATGTCAATGTAAATGGTGAAAGAGGCAGCTTTCCCAGAGAAATCGGCAAGGGTGCGAAAATCTGCCTGCCAATATTCCTTTTTCCAGGGTTGAATGTAGTGCAAGTAAAAAAAATTGGTGTTCGTCGGACCACACGTTGGAAATGAAAACTTCTATTGCCAGTCTATATTTCCAAATCAATTTTAATATTCCAGGAGGAACTTACTTACATAATACATAATATACAGGGTGCTTACATTAAGTTTACAAGGCGGTCAGCTTTGGTTAGTCGAACAAAAAATCTTATGGGTGTGGGGAAAATCGTAATGGTGTAACCGCTAGGGCGTTTTGAAATTTTTTTGTTAGAGTTTACATGTCACCCTATATTTTTGTAACCGTATAACCTATTTACATGAATAAGGTACTAGTGTACGCAGAATACTCCCACCTATCTAAAATTGCAAAAGTGACGATTCCACCCTACCATCAGAGTTATGAGCCGTCAAAGTCAAAATTTCAACTAAAACCATTTTCTCAAAAAAATAAGTTAACTTATAATTATTTTTTCAAAATGAGAAAGCTTGGAAAACTTCCTAAGAATTTTTATGTTACGGCCTTTACTTTTGAAACTATAATAGTCGAGGAGGGATAGAAAAAAGTTGAAATAAATCTACCCTGCGATTTTTGGACGCTATAATTAAGAGAAAAATCGTAGGAATTCAATGAATGTGTTTTGGAAAAAATCGGTCCAGGAGAATAGGTGGAAAAAAGCTAATAATGGTAGCGAAAACACGTTTTTCAACGTTTTAGGTGCGAAAAAATTTTGTTTTTGGAATTCAAAAAAGTACGTAATAGCGCTTAAAAAGACGAAAATTATGAGTTTTGGACAATTGAAATCGGTCAACAGGTTTATGCAAAAAAAAATAAAAACCGCGAAATATGGCCATTTTTTGACATTTAATTACAGGGACTGTAATTATCGTAGAACCTTGTTTCAGGGCTGAAACTGTGGCTTCTGTTAGTGCCTACCTAAAATAAAAATTTCATGCAAAAATAATTATAACTTTTCGCGTAAATCTCAAAATTGTAAAAACAGCCGTTTCAGGAAAAAAGTTTGAACAAGGGTCACGGTGGTGCTAGAGTTATTTTGAAAAGCCCTATTTATTCTCGAAGAGTTACTCTACCAACCGATTGTCATGAAAAGTTGGTGAGGTTCGATTTAATACCTCATAAACGCGTTTGAAAACAGGCACTTTACTTGATTTTCAGAAAAAAACACCTTTAGGCGAAGGGGAAGTGGAATATGGTGTGGATTTCTATTCAGTAGATTTCGAAGATAACAAAATTTTTTCCTGACAGGCATATATGAAAACGGTCGAAAATTGCCATCGCAGGAAGCTTGGCCGGCAGAAAGCTTGCCCACGCCAAAGTGGAATATGGTGTGGATTTCTATTCAGTAGATTTCGAGATATCAAAATTTTTCCCTGTCAGGCATATATAAAAACGGTCGAAAATTTCCATCGCAGGAAGCTTGGCCGGCAGAAAGCTTGCCCACACAATATTTCACTTCCCCTTCGCCTAAAGGTGTTTTTTCTGAAAATCAAGAAAAGTGCCTGTTTTCAAACGCGTTTATGAGGTATTAAATCGAACCTCACCAACTTTTCATGAAAGTGGGTTGGTAGAGTAATTCTTCGAGAATAAATAGGGCTTTTCAAAATAACTCTAGCACCACCGTGGCCCTTGTTCAAACTTTTCCTGAAACGGCTGTTTTTACATTTTTGAGATTTAGGCGAAAAGTTATAATTATTTTTGCATGAAATTTTTATTTTAGGTAGGCACTAACAGAAGCCACAGTTTCAGCCCTGAAACAAGGTTCTACGATAATTACAGTCCCTGTAATTAAATGTCAAAAAATGGCCATATTTCGCGGTTTTTATTTTTTTTTTGCTAAAACCTGTTCACCGATTTCAATTGTCCAAAACTCATAATTTTCGTCTTTTTAAGCGTTATTACGTACTATTTTTGCTTTCCAAAAACAAAATTTTTCGCACCTAAAACGTTGAAAAACGTGTTTTCGCTACCATTATTAGCTTTTTTCCGCCTGTTTTCCTGGACCGATTTTTTCCAAAACACATTCATTGAATTCCTACGATTTTTCTCTTAATTATAGCGTCCAAAAATCGCAGGGTTGATTTATTTCAACTTTTGAATACTTTTATGCTATTTTTCCTGGACTATAAGCAACTTTGATGTATTTGGTACTTTTCGACATAAACTTATGTGAATAAGTACTAAAAATGTATCAAATAAAGCCAATTTTAACATCAGTGCTTATAGCTTCAAAACTAAAGGCAGTAACGTTAAAATTGTTGGACATTATTAAATTATAGATATTTTTTTTGGAGAAAAAGGTAGTCGAAGCTGAAATTTTTCTTAAAAAACCAAAATTGACGACTTTGGCTACTCACAACTTTGGGTGTTGGTACGATGGAACCGTCATTTTCAAAACAATACATAGGTGGGAGTATTCTGCGTACACTAAAAATATTTAGAAATAGGCTATAGGGTTAAAAAAATACAGGGTGTTATGTAAAACTCTAATGGCTAAACCGTTACGAAATTTTTCCCACACGGTACGCATGAACAGTTCGCGAGTTTTTAGTTTTTTCCCCAGGCCAAAAAGTGATCAACGAACAAAATACGCAGCGAGAGAGTTGAGCTGCTCCACCCACCTTTCTTTTTCCGATCACTATGTGACATGACTCATTATTTTATTTTTTATTTTATACATTTAGGTCATTTTCTTCACTCGACTAGTATGAATGAAACGTAGCATTTTAAATGCTTCACTTAAGGTTGGTTGTGTTATTCATACTGAACATCTGGCGCGTGACCCATTTTTCGTAATAGGCCAGTCAAATTGTCGAAAATTCCTCGCATATGGAAAAATAGTAATTCCGTAGCATTTGATGGACTACTTTTGGACATAGCTAGTTCATTATAGCCGTCACTTTATACACCCTGTAACCTTTAAAAAGATCTAACCGAAGATTTTCCAGCGGCGTTCTCTATATTTTGGCATCGAAATTAATTTCTCAAATGAAGGCTACAAAAGTTACAGGAGGGACAATCAGTATTTCTGAAATATCTTGTAAAATGATCGGTTTTAGTTTAATTTTGGTTATTATTAAATTTGTTCGTGAAATAAATCTGCATAAAAAAAGGTCTCTTCTATTTCCAATTCTTAAATATTCTCGCGTTCATCAACAATCATTTACGCGGAAAATAACGAAATGAGGTCGGTTTCATCATCGTTAAACTCAGATGGAACGGTTCTATCCTCGAACAAGTATGGCCTCGACAAGAGCAACAATACTGCGGGACATGATAATCCTACTTTTCTGCATTCACAATTAACGCCACAACCTTTTGACCCCCCGCAGAAATTAGATATAGTGGAGTTCCTGGAGCGTTAAAAACATGAAAACCTCGGATTTCAGTTACGGTGAATGACATTTAAAAATTCAAAATGGAATGTTTAGCTAATAATATATATAAAAAAGTTTACCCATTAAAAAATTGCCATCTTGATTTGAATGACCGAAATTCAAAATGGCCACCCAAATTTGCCAATTGTGTTCCGATTTCCATGAAAATCAGTATCTGGGGGTTTTTAAGGAAGCAAATAACGAATTTATGTTCAGAACTTATAAATTAAAAATGGTGAGTCTTCCACCTTTTTCAATATATTCAATTGAGTGTCCTTCAAAAGTCCGTACAACATGACAGTACAGTACTGACCAGCTTGTAAAATCTCAACCAATCCACCAAGAGTTTTGTCTCCGCACTAGCTCTATACATTATCTGCCAAACTGTCTCCATCAAAATCAATATGCGGAGATAAGAAATGTGCGGAGATCAGAAGTGCGAAGACTACACACGCACACCGATATTCCAGTGGATACAAAACGTATCCATTAAAAAATGTTCTGTGTCGGTGCGGAGAACTTCTGCGGGGACTGTGCGCGGATAAGTAAATGCAGTGGATACTTGAAAAAAGACTTCGAAAAGTCTTGAAGTTGCTTGTTGAGTCATATCTTTTGTTTTCCAGTGAATATGGAAAACACAAAACATCTTAGGACAGACAGGGGTATTATTTTGAAGTTAATTTTTTTGTTTTTTTAGTTTGTCCTAATACTATAGAAAATGGAATGGACAAATGAAATAGTTCTTGAATTAATTCAATTTTACGAACAGAATAAGTCGTTGTGGGATGCCGAATCAAACGATTATAATAATAAAAAGAGCGACTGTACAGGGTGTACTACGAAGAGTGACAAAGCGGCCGGCTGTGGATAGGTTATGTTTTAACTAGTAGAATTAGTGGTAGAGTGTACTGGTCGAGTACTAACTATCCTGTGAACTCACCTAATGAAAAGTCGGTTATAGTAGAGTAGAGTGGGATAGCACCGTGGTAAAGTTACTCTACCGCTTAAAAGTAGGCCAGTTACTCTACAACTAATTCTACTAGTGAAAACCCGGCATTATGGATAGACGAACAAAAATCGTATTGGTGGGTGGGGGGAAATCGTAACGGATTAGCCGCTAGGACGTTTTCAAGTTTTTTTTGAGTTTTACATATCACCCTGCATTTTTGTAACCGTATGACCTATTTTCATGAACCTGGTGTCATTGTACGCAGAATACTCCCACCTAACTAAAACTGTAAAAATCAAGGTTCTACCTTATTAAAATTGCTTATAGCTCCAAAAATAAAAGCTGTAGGATAAAAATTGTCCAGACTTTATTGACAGGAAATTGTCCAAGTTTTAGAGTTTTAGATAGGTGGGAGTATTCTGCGTACAATGATACCAGATTCATGAAAATAGGTCATAGGGTTACAAAAATACAGGGTGATATGTAAAACTCTAAAAAAACTTCAAAACGCCCTAGCGGATAAACCGTTACGATTCCCCCCATACGATTTTTTGTTCGTCTATCCATAACCTATCCACAGCCGGCCGCTTTGTCAGTCATCGCAGTACACCCTGTATATTTAGACTAAAATCGTCTCTTCATATTCATTAAATCATATTTATACTAAAATCGGAAAACATAAAACATTGCGCGCACACAAGAGTTTTATCATTCAAGGTCGTATCCCCCTAAAGTTTTGTTTCTGTAGAGTGCGCGCACAGTCCTTTAGAACATAGTTTGAGACTTTTCATATGCTTCCTGCAAAATTTTAGTGGATACGAAATGAAAGCTTTGTCTCCTCACAGTTTGAGATTTTCCGTTTTTTGCTCTATTTGTGTGGATTTTTATGTGCGCGCACTGTCTGCAGACCGCAGTGGAAACGCACCTTGACGTGTGGAAATACTTGTAATGTTCGGCCGAATATTCGTATTCGGTATGTTCGGCGTATTTTTTAATGTTCGTATTCGGCCGAATACTCGGTTAGTTTGCCGAATAATTACCGAATATTTAAATAGTATTATTTTACGATTTATATACATATTCATAAAATCAAAAATTAAAAAAAATCAACAGAATTCAAGTTTTATTTAAAGTCAACGTCTTTTTCTAATAAACGACAATGTTTGCTAAATGAAATTTACTACGATATAGGCCGTCAGAATTACTCGGCGATTACACGAGTCAGTTCTGCTGACTGCCAGTACTGACTCTGTTTGTCAAATCCACTGACTCTGACAAGCCAGTTCATTTCTAAAATGGCATCGACCAGTGTACATGCTTCCTTGACTGCGTTATTATTAACACAACTTATTGAAGCCATGGAAAGACAAGAGAAAAGGAAGTATAGAAAAAGAAAATATTGAGTCAATCCTTTGTTAAATCACATAAACGAAGATTTTTCTCGTACTTTTCAATTAGGTTGATGATTTCCAGACGACTTAATTTTTTTCTGCCATTTTTTCCTAAAATAAACGAATATTGAGATTTTTTAATTATTTATTCTAAGGACATCTATCGCATCCGTTAAAAATAAGGATTTGACATTTCACTGACTAGTCAGCACTGACTCGGAAACTGTCTCGTCAGCGCTGACTTGTCAGTAAAAAAGTCGCGTCAGTGTCAACGACAGTATCAGTAAAACTGACCCGTGTAATGGCCGGGTTAATGATTTGATGTCGATTTTGGAGATATTTCATGTCCATCAGATTTTTTTGGATAGAATGATAGATCTGGCCCTTGATTGCATCCAAAAGTGCATTTTATGCATGATAGTCTATTCCAACTTTATGCCTGGTACGCAGCTCAAACGGAAAGAAATTTTCCATATAAAATGTATGTAAAAAAACGTAAACGAAATCAGTAGCGAAAAATTTATTTTGTAATTTCGTTTTGTGGTACGCAGCTCCGTGGGAAATTTGCTAGTATGCCTACTGAATCCTAGGTGGCATTGATTATTAGTCTCCATCTGTTTCGTTATGATTTATGTGCCCGGACATATAAATTACTGTGTTTCCATGAGCCAGGGTAGAGTTTTCGTTAAGTAAACAGAAAGCTTTTTCTCTCAAGATCACTCGATGCTGTTTCCATGACGGTTCTGGGTTAAAGTGAAAGATAATTTATTTTACATTGCGTCGCCGTTGGTATATGTGCAGTAAAGGATACTGAAACACACACATGCACAAAACCCGGCTTAATCGGGCTGGCTTCGTTGAGTTTACTTGGATTTAACGACACTTTACTCAATCCCCGTTTCCATGGGCGCTAATCTGAGTAAACTCAGGATAAACTCTGCATGGAAACACAGTAAATGTGTCTTCACATATTCTGTCACTTGGTTATTAAGAGGCGGAAAAAGTAGAGGAACAGCTTGCAGAATGGAGATGAATGAATGCAGGATGGAGATGAAAAAATCAAAAAACACTTTTACCAATTTGCTTAGTGAGTTTCTTCAACCCACTTGCACGCCAAAATGACACATAACCCCGCCAACAGTTCCATTTTTCTCAGCTGTTTCCAATTTCTCCACACTAATCTACACGGAATTTTTCCCTGTAGAAATAAATTATTAATCTCCAGCGAAAAATTCCGTTTGAGCTGCGTACCGGGCATTATGTTTCAAATTCGATTGAATGCGTATTTTCAGGCAAAAATACATTATTTTCAACCCTTAAGAGTTCAAACTACCCATAGATTAAAGTCGAATATGAAAAAAAATGAAATTTTTTTTTGCATTTAAATTTTATTTTTGATTAAATATTACTAAAAAATTTGGGAATTTTTTCTAACCCCCCTTTTTAAGGGTGTTAAACCACCCCTAAATCGAAACAGAACAAAAAATACGTACATTGATAATAAAAATCTTTCCTAGACTATCAGCATAAAATGCACTTTTGGATGCAATCAAGGGCTAAAATTGCATCTGGAGGGTCAGAAACGATTCTATATGCACAATAAAGTTTATGTGATAATAAAATAAAAAAATTCTAGTCAATATTAATTATTAAACTATCGAAAAATCCGAAAAATAGCAAAAAATGCCCTTTTTTGCTTAAAATTGCATTTAAAAATGTCTTCCAGCCTGAACTGTGCGTACGCACTATGATTTTATTGTTACTTACACCTAGATCTATCATTCTATCCAAAAAATCTTATGGACACGAAATATCTCCAAAATCGACATTAAATCATTAATTCTGACGGCCTATCATCATCATTGATTGGTATCGTAAAATTGAAATTAACATAATTCAAAGTTTGTTTAAAATCAACGTTAACTTTAACTTGTCAAGTTAACAAACATAGAGGAGGCCAAAAAAAGAACGATAAAAGAATTGCCATATACAAATCTTCATAAACCCATCATTCATATTGATTGGGTGGTGCTACACGGAGACTCGAGAAGTCGGCCGAAATCAGATTTGAGTCTCGTTATTTAATGCTACACGAGGCTGCCTTCGGCTTGGAATAATTCTTTATCCTACATGAAAGCTTTGATTGTGTGTGTTTACCGCGGTCATTGGGCGCGTTTAGGCCCGAGTTATTTTAACTCTGTTAAATTAGCGCTGTTAACTTAGCACCGTTTCTAGCATGCCATTTGACAATTCTCATTTTACAGCTAATAACAGGCAAAAATAATAACATTTCCCATTTTACAAATAATAAAAAGCTAAAAAATGAATAATAATAATAAAATCTTCATTCTGTATTGAAAAAATTACAAGCAAACGTCAATTCATTTTGGCTGTGTTAAATTTTAGCTAAGCCAAAAAGCAGAAATAAGTTAGCTAACAGCCAGTGGCGTGGCGTGCTTTGAATTGTAGGGGATGCAATCTGGTAAAATTTGTGTGGAAAAACTCCGTTCCGCGGATGCACGTTATATATTCAAAAGGAGTATTAAGATTATCTATATTATGAATAGATAAAATAAGTCTTCCATTGAAATTGCAGCAAGTGTGAGCTACTTTTGGAAGTTTTTGCTTTAAAAACAAGTCGAGAATAGCGGTTCGTTGAGTTGAGTGACTAAAGAAATTTGAGAAACCTGTGATTGACTGAAAGAAGTTTCGTCACTCACGAATCTTGTCACATGATTTCGATAAAACAATATTTAAGCGAAGGGCAAAGCAGTGCACAAAAAGAGCATTTGGAAGTTTCTTTAACTCTAACTTCACTTGCCTTAACTGAAGCTCCGTCATAGCAATTGTAACTTGGAACCACATACGAAATTCTGCATAACATGAACTACATGTTCATGCAAACGAGCTGCTCTTCCATCATCGGAAATATTTTTAAAACTAATGAATGTTTCTTTCGTGTCACCAGAGGAAGAAACGTATCTCAGAGTGGTTGACAACATAGATCGACAGGAAATATCCGTGGTTTCATCACAAATAATTGCGACAAACTCAGGATTTTGGATTTCAGAAGTCATTTTAATTTTTAGTATGAAATAGCCATTATTAAATCATTTTGAATATTGTTTGATAATCCAGAAAATACTGAGGCTGATTTTTAAGTTCTGGATTATGTTTTGCCAAAAGTGAAATTATTTCATCATAATTTTCCCGATTAATAGAATATTGCCCTTCGCGGTGTCCGCGAAAGGTTTGCTCCTGACATGCCAAATGGCAAACATCTGTACAAATTTTAATAATTTTTCGAATCTTTTTAACTAACTCATTGTTCTCATAATTGAGGATTTATAATGAGTGTCTACTAGATTTTCAATCCTTTGGCTTGTACCGAGTTTGGAAAGAGCTAACCCAATTTTAAATGCTCGGACGATTTTTGACCATGCCTATCAACGGCTTATGAAAATTATTTAAATCATTAAATCCCGAAGACCGCCAAAGGTTCTTTTCATTTGAAAATAAAATGCAAGGCCAACAAAAAATTTTATGCTTATTTTGACAACAGGTAAGCCAATTCGCGCTATTATATAATTTAATAGAAAAATGCCTAGTGCATGTTTTATTTTCACTTAAAATATGTAATATTGGTTTCGGTCTACCATTTTCAATTATGGATCTCTTTTCCGTAAATGAACGCGAGCCAAAGGATTGCTGTAAAAAATCGTCCATTATGCAAAAATGCTTACCATCCCATTATATTTAATAAAGCAAGAAAACTGACATAAATAATATATAAATATTTTTCAATTTATCCAATTTTATTTTCAAACTTACTTTTTAAAACTACTTGCACTATTTTTAACTCACAAAACAAATCGCACCAACTAAATTGCAGGCAAAACAATTTTGTATTTATTTTAATTACTTAATTAATTACTCTAAAAATACTGCTTTTTACTATTTTCTACAATTAAGTCATTAATTTCAAACCACATTGTACAAAACCATTTCCAATTAGATTGCTCATAGAATTGAATTCCCTCCAATCTTATTAGAAAACTTCTCTCCGCTCTCACCCAACAAAAAATAGTTGTGTTTATTGAGCTGCTCTAGGTTGAGCTAGGTTGAGATATCTCAGGAAAAGGTGTTTCATGAGCAATTCGCTTGCTCTAACTCGCCTGAAGTTGCTCTGATTTGTGTTTCATGAGCCTGCTCTAAGTTGAGCTAGCTCACGGTTTTCTGCTCTACCTTTTTTGGTAGAGCAACTTCGGGCAAGCAATCAGCTGTTTGTCAACTGTCACAAAACGGCAACAGTTAATCGAAAACTGTTAAAAATAAATTACAGATACACGCCAGACCTCAATAAGAGTTTAAATTTAATATTTTAAATAGATTAAAAACTAAAATTAAAATTTCCACTTTAAAAACTGACAGATTGAACTTATGACAATTCACTTTGAGAATTGTTGCCCGAAAAGTGTTTCATGAGATTTCTTTCTCTGAATTGCTCCAACTTGCCTGATTGTTTTTTGACAGCTGCTCTACTGTGAGCTGCCTTGAGCTGCTCTGCTTTTTTTTCAGTCTCAATAAACACAACTAATATGTTCAAACTTCGTATGGATGCAAAATCTGAATTGCTTCCCTTGGCTCTGGCCACAGGACCAAACGTTCTTTGTGTCTCCCAATCTCCACTTCCCTCTTCATCGACAAGCTCCCACCGAAGTGCGTTCCAACGGACAGTCAAGGGAAGCAATTCAAATTTTGCTTCTCGAAGTCCGCTGGCATGTTTCTTTGCGTTTTCGTATACGAATTCAGAGAGAAGGAGGAGAGAACTTTCGCTCATGGACATATTTTATGCTTCCATTTAATTGATCATTTGGAGGCAATGAATTTATATCTAACAGTGGAGGCTAGAAAAAGTTGTAATAATATAAAGTTAATCTCAGAATGATAAAATAAAAAAGAAAAGTTTTGTAAAAGAAAAGAATAATTTATTGATAAAATTTGAATTTTTATTTTTATTTCCTAAGAAATTGTAAGGGATGCAATGCATCCCTTGCTTCCAAAGACGCCACGCCACTGCAACAGCGCTAAAAAAATTGCTGTTTATGCCGTTGTTAACTTGCCTAGCTCAGTTAAATTAACTTCGGCCTAAACGTGCCCATTGTTTACATCTGAGAAGGGAGAAGAGAAAGAAATGTGCGTATGAGTTAGTTTTCACCCGGGAAATTTTTGGGTGAAAATTCTTTCGTTAAAGTTTCGTCATGTGCGTCCTTCTTTCTCTCCTCTCCTCCGTTTCTTTCCTATAAAACCGGGCTTTTCGTACGCCTTGAGTGTCCGTGTAGCACCCCACATTCAATGTTTGGTACTTTGTATTTTGTTTTAATTTTCACTCACAAATTTGTTCAGTTTTGAAACTTCGAAACTTCAGAGGTTAGAAATCGGCGGATAAACTTATTACCAAGTCGAACTGGCATTAACTTTATCCGAGTACCAAAAATAGAGGTCGGTGAATACGAAATATCCAGCGAATACGGGCCTTTATGGTCATTTCCCCACACAAAAATGAACCGAATAATTCGGCCGAATGTTCGGTTCGGTACATTTTTCCCCGAATAATTGGCCGAATATTCGTATTCGGTTGAACCCATATTCGGCGCATCTCTACTTGTAAGTATGTCTGTGCCTAAAATGTGGGTATAGTGTATATTCATCAATGCTCCAATATACGTGTTCTCATATCTGCAAAAATATGTGATTGGTTTTTTGCCCATAACTCGCTTAATTTTTAAGCTATCAAGTCCTTCCAAATAGCATTTTGTGGGTTTTTTCAAGAGCTATAAGCCCATATAAATTAAACTTTCTTTCACCCCTTATTTTTGAAAGGGTTTGAGCTGAAAGGGCTTGAAAGGGCTACTATTTACGAACATATGCAAATTTTAAACGGCAATATCTTACTCAATTTTAATCCAAAAAAAAACAACCAAAATTTTCAGAAAAACAAAACCTACGATTGTGTACTCTATTTTGCGTATCATTAATAGTTTTTGAGCTATTTTGAAGAAAAGGCAATATTTTGCAAAATTACAAAAATGATCTCTACACTTCAAGCTTAATTTTTTTCAAAACTAAGCACTGTAAAAATGTCAAACTTCTAGAGCATATTACAAGTACATTAATAAAGTGAATTGTGAAGTGGTACCGATGTTGCGGCAGCACCTTGGAAATAAATTAAAACAACAAAAAAAAAACACAAACCATAGGTCAAATTAAAGAACTACACACCTGACTAAACACCAAACCTAAGTAATGCTTAAATAATCCTCAAAATACGACATCCTTCTATTACTAAGTAAAGACCCTGAAAATAAAAACAAAACAATTAAAAGTTATAAAACTAAACAACATACTTCCCTGGTAACACCAAAATCTTCTAAAAAACCCTCCAGCACGAAAATCGGCACATTCAACCTAAAACATACAAAATAAATTATGAAAAACTAAAAAATAAATAAATAACAAACTCACCATCTAAATCCATATGACGATAAATGTCAAAACAAGATAGATGATATACATAACTAGACCGGCAGCAATTTTCCAGAATAAGACAGCTGATATGAGGCACGCACACACGTAAAGGATTCGTGACTTCATTGCCCCTCTACCAAATTGCCCAGACCCATTGTAAACCAGAAAATAAATAGCGCAGCAGTGGAGCCGAAAAATTCAGATCATTTTAGATCTTCAAGACGTACTGAGTCTGAAGAAAACAACCCCATAGTGATCTCATCCAAGTTGAGCGAAGAATTGATTCCTCAACTCCCTAGCTAGTCGTACTGAGACAGCATCCAAGTCAAGGCGAATTAATCCAAGAATTCCCAAATCCAAGTTGAGCGAAGTATTGATTCCTCAACTCCCTAGCTAGTCGTACTGAGACAGCATCCCAGTCAAGGCGAATTAATCCAAGAATTCCCAAATCCAAGTTGAGCGAAGAATTGATTCCTCAACTCCCTAGCTAGTGGTACTGAGACAGCATTCAGCCCAAATCTCTTATAAGTAAACAAACACACCTAATTTCAGCCCCAATCCAGACAGATATCGCAATTAACTGGCAACATTGGAAATCTACCACCGCATTTGATCGAGAGCATCCAACTAAAAAAAAGGGCATCCAAGTAACCCAGAACCAAGTCTACGCATTACAGGCTACTAATTCGCAGTAAACAAATAATATTCGAGCAATTTTTCGGGCAATATTGATAATTATTTAATTAAAGTTGTTTTTACATTAGGCAATTGTTATCTCATTGCATGAACGAATTAAACTGATTGCACATTAAATTCTACAAAAATAAAATTGTTGAATAATTTTGAATTTCGTAAATATTTGAATAAATAATTTAAGCAGTGTAATAATAGAGAAAAGAAATTGAAATTAATAAAGGCTGAATTACTTGTAAGTGACTTTTTAAATCAAGGTGATCACGGCACATTTTGGTCCTTCGAGCCGGATTTTTCGGCAGAAAAACGAACATCTAGCCTGATCACGTCACATAAAGGAGAAACCACTGAACCAGCGGCCTAGAAAAAGAACTGAGATAAATTTTCTCACCATGGAAGCAGCGATCAACCTGCAATTAGTGCATAAAGAACTTCTGGAGAAGTTCATAAAGAATTACAGAAAGGATGGAGCCGATAGGCGAACGCCTCAATATTATGAGCGAAAGATGCAAGACTTTCAGAAACAATTCCAAGAGATACGAAAAACACATATAGAGATCCTTTTGGCCAAGAATAAAGAACCTGCGGATTCCGAGCTACTCAAACACAACTACTTCCAGAAGGATGTGTACGACGGGATGGAGGAATTTTTCTACACGCAGTACGCCGCAATCGAAGCTCGTTTTGAAACTGAGTATCCAACAGAAGAAGATGACTCAATCTCCCAGAGCGAAAAGGGAAAGCATAGCGACCATGCCAACAAAGGAACATCTAATCAAACTACCACGGATCTCCTTAGAAAAATTCTCCGGAGATTATCGGAAATGGACAACCTTTCATGATCTCTATACAAGCCTAATACACGAGAATCACAGCCTATCTAACGCACAAAAACTCCAGTACTTGAAACTACATCTATGTGGAGAAGCTGAAGGCCTTTTACGTCAAGTCCAAGTCAACAACGACAATTACGAACCAGCTTGGAAACTACTAAAAGGAAGGTACGATAACAAAAGAGTATTGGTCAACGCCCAGTTGAAACTTCTATTCAACCAACCCACCTTATCCGCCGAGTCTGCACAAGGGATTGGAAGCTTGATGGACGTAACCACTGAAAGCTTGCAAGAACTGTTCAACCTAGGCTTGGCAGTCGACAGCTGGGACGCGGTGATAATCTACATAATCGTGCAAAAATTCCCGCCCGAAACTCACCAATTATGGGAACAGAGTATAAGTAATAGTACGGACATACCCTCATGGGGAACATTACGCGAGTTTCTGGAAGGACGTTTTAGAACGTTAGAGGCCATTGGAAGGAAGGCATCATCAACAAGTAAGACCTATCGGAACTTTTCCGCAAGACCAAGAATGACATCACAAGCACTCCATGTGACCACTACCCCAACCTGCAGTTATTGTCGAAGCAATCATAGCATTCGACAATGCCACCAATTTTCCAAGTTACCAGAGACAGAAAGGATGGAGTTCGTGAAATCTAAAAGACTGTGTGTAAATTGCTTGGGTTATGGTCATTCGTTAGCACAGTGTCCGAGCAAACACACTTGTAGGATTTGCAGTCAACGTCACCACTCATCATTACATCGCCAAAACGAAGGAAGAAACATGAATCTCATGACAGCCAACTACACCAACCAGTCAGTGCAAGTACCCAATAAGGATCGCACCCATTCAAACGTTGCAGCGTTAACATCCGGTGGACTAACAGACTCAGGAACCTCGTCAGCAAGCCAGAATTCTGCACATATGGGCAAGCTTAATTCACTCATGGTGAACTACGGCGATCAACCACATCAAGTTTTATTAGCAACCGCAATAGTGAGGCTCCAATCCGACTCAGGACATGAAATCAAGGTGAGAGCAGTAATAGACCCAGGATCCCAAGTTTCCTTGATAACAGGAGCCGTCGTACAAAAACTACACCTAAAAAGGAAACCCATCCAGGCAGAAGTATTAGGAGCCGGGGAAATCAATATCGGCAGCATTAACACTCAAGTTCATCTAACTCTAAAATCACAATACAACAAGGACGTCGCAATAAGAATGAATGCACTGGTAATAAAGAAGCTGACTAGATTCCTACCATCAAGGAAAGTCTACAATCAAGAGTGGCATCACATCAACCAGCTCAATTTAGCAGACCCTTGGTACCATCGTCCAGACAAGGTAGATATATTATTGGGGGCTGACATTGAAGGCCAAATAATCAGAGAAGGGCTTATCATCCCCAATAACCATGAATTACCCCTCGCCCGAGAAACCTCTTTGGGATGGATTTTGTCTGGAAGAATTAATGACGTTGCACCAACCGTCAAGGTAAACAGTTTCCATATCACAGCGGACTTACAACAGCAACTAACTCAATTTTGGGAATTGGAAGAGATTATCACGGAGAAGCCCATGACCATGGAAGAACAACAGTGTGAAGAAATTTTCCAGAGAACGCACAAACGACTCCCCAATGGACAGTACGAGGTTCAACTCCCGTTTGCGGACAACAACCTATGCTTAGGAACATCTCGACCTCGAGCAGTGTCATGCTTATACCGATCAGAAACTCGGTTAAGTAAGGATCCAGACCTAAAGAAACACTATGACGAATGCCTAAGGGAATATCTTACACTCAACCACATGGAACCATTAAGTCGCACGGAGGCCGACAACTCATATTCACGGGATCCACACTTCTATCTACCGCATCATTCGGTCATAAAGGAAGATAGTACTACAACGAAGCTACGTGTAGTCTTCAATGCTTCGGCACCATCAAGCACTGGCACGTCACTCAACGACATATTGCTAAATGGACCCCCTCAGCAAGACGACCTATTTTCGATCCTCCTCAGATGGCGTCTCAATTATATTGCATTTACAGCAGATATTGCAAAAATGTACAGGCAAATACGTATAGCAAGACATCATGCTGATTACCAGAGAATTGTATGGCGGGAATCAGCACAAGCTCCGGTGCAGGACTTTCGATTACTCACGGTCACGTTTGGAACAAAAAGCGCCCCGTATCTAGCCACCAGGATCATAAAACAATTAGCCAACGACGAACAAACAAATTATCCAATTGGGTCTGCAACTGCTCAAACCGATTTCTACGTCGACGACCTGATGTCAGGCGCACCCACTATAGAAGAGGCCATCAACAAGCAACAGCAACTACAAAACCTCATGAACTCAGGCGGGTTTCAATTGAGAAAATGGGTTTCAAACTCTCCACAATTCCTAGAAACCATACCAAAGGAACTAAGGGAAATCGAATTAACATACAACATAAATACACAGGACAAGGTGAAGACCCTTGGCATTTATTGGAATCCCAGAAGTGACACATTATCCTATACTTTGAAGGAAGGAATTCGAGTAGACCCTATGACAAAACGAACAATGTTGTCAGAAATTTCAAAACTATTTGATCCACTAGGATGGGCATCACCAATAATTATACCGGCCAAAATTATGATTCAAAGGGTATGGTTGGCCAAAATAGACTGGGATGATGTCCCACCACTAGATTTGCAATCAGACTGGATCAAGTATCAACAAGAGCTCAGCAAGATAGATCAAATCCAGATTCCAAGATGGCTAAACATGTTAGATACACATACCAAGGTAGAAATCCATGGATTCAGCGACGCATCCACACAAGCCTATGCAGCGGTCGTCTACTACTACACAATTCAAAACGGAATCAGAAAGATCAACCTCCTTACAGCCAAAACCAAAGTGGCACCAATAAAAGTGGTCTCACTTCCACGATTGGAGTTATGTGGAGCAGTACTACTGGCAAAATTAATCAACAACGTAAAGAAGGCGCTAAAAAACACGGATAACACACCTACTTTCGCTTGGACAGACTCGGAAATAACACTAGCTTGGCTAAATGGACATCCGTCCAAGTGGAAATCCTTTATCGCCAACCGAGTATCCCTCATTCACGAGTTATTAAAGGAAGTAAAATGGGGACATGTCACCTCCAAACAAAATCCAGCCGACTGTGCCACTAGAGGCTTATCACCGGAAGAATTAAAGAATCACACACTATGGTGGAAGGGCCCTGAGTGGCTGCAAAAACCAAAAACTGAATGGCCAATCATAAAGAAAATACAAACAACTGATCTGGAATCCCGAAAACAGCCACCTTGCTGTTTAACCACAGTTAAAGAAGACTATATTACAACAAGATTCTCCTCACTTACCAAGCTTCTAAGGGTAATCGCATATTGTAAAAGATTTAGCAACAATTGTCAAGGGAGAACAAGAGATAAATTCAAGAGCTATCTCACCAACATCGAAATCAAAAACTCCTTACTCACACTATTAAAAATCGTCCAGCAACGAAATTTCCACGAAGAGTTCAGATCATTATCCAAACAGAAAGACATAAGCAGAAGAAGTCCCTTAAGAAAATTAACACCGTTCATTGACCAGGACGGAATCTTAAGAGTAGGCGGACGATTACGACACTCAACATTACGCTATGATGAAAAACACCCCGTAATATTGCCAGACAAGGACCCATTCACCACACTATTAATAGATAGATATCACAAGGAAACCTTACATGGAGGACCTCAGTTAATGTTAAGTGTCATTCTGAATAAATACTGGATATTGAATGCACGAAATACTATTCGCCATCAAATTCACAGATGCATCGTTTGCTACAGACAGAAGGCTAAAGGACAAGAACAATTAATGGGCGAACTACCATATCAGAGAGTAAGGACCTCAAGACCCTTTAGTCATACTGGCATTGACTATTGTGGGCCCTTTGAGCTAAAAAATCATAAAGGCAGAGGAGCAAAAACATATAAAGGGTATGTCGCAATATTTATATGCATGGCCACAAAAGCGTTACACATTGAGATAGTAACCGACCTCAGCCAATTTTGTGGGAGCGAATCGAGTACTCACGAAGCAAACCTCGCAAATGATCAATGGCATAACCATGGAAATCGCATCACTACTCGAAACCGAAGGAGTTCAGTTCCATTTTAATCCCCCATCAGCACCTCACTTCGGAGGCTTATGGGAATCAGGTGTCCGGTCAACTAAATACCACATGAAGCGAATTTTGGGGAACTCAACACTTATGAGGAATTCAGTACGGTTTTAACCCAAATCGAGGCTTGTCTTAACTCCAGACCACTATGTGAAATAAGCAGTAATCCGGAAGATTTTTCACCATTAACACCAGCACACTTCCTCATTGGAGACACACTAATGACACCTCCCGAGCCATCGATGCTAGAATCTAACGTACATCGCTTAGACAGGTGGCTGTTTGTACAACACCTATACCAATCCTTCTGGAAGCGATGGAACACCGAATATCTGTCTCGCCTCCAGCAGAGGCCAAAATGGACGAAAATACACGACAACATGAGAGTCGGCCAACTAATTTTACTTAAGGAAGATAACATACCGCCATCTCAATGGTTATTAGGGCGCATAACTGAAATCCACCCTGGCACTGATAACTTAGTTCGAGTAGTCACAATTAAAACTAAAAATTCTGTATTAAAACGACCAACCTCTAAAATATGCTTATTGCCTATCGATACGGAACCCTCCACCTAAAATCTCACCGTCATAATAATAAAACCTCTAAAAACCAAAAAAAAAAAACAACAATGTGCAACTATCTAATGAGACATTTCCGGCCGACAACCCCAGACACAAACCAGGGAACCCAAAAGAGAGACTTCATACTACCAACCGACAAACGATTTAAAGCAACCGTTATTACAATCAAGTAAAAATCGCCATCATCAGAGTGCAATTAAAACACATTTTTTTTACTATGGATTACCTCTGGATAGACGATGTGCCGAAGCTACCAACACCTCCGAGACAGGAAACTACTGTCCAACAATTAAAAAAAACAGTATTTCCACCAGAGCAGCCAAAGGTGACGAGGCCATTTGAAGCCGTCCCAGCCGGTCCAGAAATCCGGAAAAGGACTCAGCCCCGACCAATTCCTACTTCCAGGCGACACACTCTGTCCCGCGAGCCAGAGCCCGAAGTCCTTCCAATAGAGACACCTAAACCCTCAAAAAGGAAGATCACCTTGGAGGAATACAGGTCCAGACAAATTCAACCACCGTCAGATGTCATCATAACACCCGAGTTATGGGAGAAGGTTAAAAACGTCCCATTGCCATGGACTCAAATAAGGAAGGCAAGGAATTGTCACCGTATCCAGGTAGCAGAAGGAACTCTACGTTTCCAGAAAATAAAAAGCATTAAAAAAATAAGGATTACGTTACACAACAAAAATGAATAAATAAACAAAAAAATTATATCACTCAATTCTTTAATTAACAAAACTTGTTTTTTTTTTCAAAGGGGACAAAAGAAACAGCCTCCTGACTTCCTGAGAATAAGTTCAATATTGACATCTTACTCCGCAGCGTTGTCAAGGCGGGGAGTATGTTGCGGCAGCACCTTGGAAATAAATTAAAACAAAAAAAAACACAAACCATAGGTCAAATTAAAGAACTACACACCTGACTAAACACCAAACCTAAGTAATGCTTAAATAATCCTCAAAATACGACATCCTTCTATTACTAAGTAAAGACCCTGAAAATAAAAACAAAACAATTAAAAGTTATAAAACTAAACAACATACTTCCCTGGTAACACCAAAATCTTCTAAAAAACCCTCCAGCACGAAAATCGGCACATTCAACCTAAAACATACAAAATAAATTATGAGAAACTAAAAAATAAATAAATAACAAACTCACCATCTAAATCCATATGACGATAAATGTCAAAACAAGATAGATGGGCCTGTTTCACACGGGACGACGGCCAACCAACAGAAATCGTACGATATTCATGTTTTTAGAGAAGAGGGTGAGAGAGAAAGATGGGGAGGGACGATTTTCCCATCCAACTTTCTCACACGATTTTCGATACGACTTTTTGACAGCGGTGTGGTTGTTGTTGCTTTTGCTGGGAGAAGAAACGAAATAGAAATGACTTTTGTTTCACTCGGAAAGTACGCAAAAGAGAATTGAAATAAAAGCAACAACAATAAGCTAAAGCGTTTTGACGTACAGTTGGTTGGAAAAATTGGCCTGTGTGAAACCCCGTACGATTTTTCGTCAAATTTCAAAAGGGAATGGACGATGACAGCAGATTTTGTTGGTTGGCCGTCGTCTCGTGTGAAACAGCTCATGATATACATAACCAGACCGGCAGCAATTTTCCAGAATAAGACAGCTGATATGAGGCACGCACACACGTAAAGGATTCGTGACTTCATTGCCCCTCTACCAAATTGCCCAGACCGATTGTAAACCAGAAAATAAATAGCGCAGCAGTGGAGCCGAAAAATTCAGATCATTTTAGATCTTCAAGACGTACTGAGTCTGAAGAAAACAACCCCATAGTGATCTCATCCAAGTTGAGCGAAGAATTGATTCCTCAACTCCCTAGCTAGTCGTACTGAGACAGCATTCAGTCCAAATCTCTTATAAGTAAACAAACACACCTAATTTCAGCCCCAATCCAGACAGATATCGCAATTAAGTGGCAACATTGGAAATCTACCACCGCATCTGATCGAGAGCATCCAACTAAAAAAAAGGGCATCCAAGTAACCCAGAACCAAGTCTACGCATTACAGGCTACTAATTCGCAGTAAACAAATAATATTCGAGCAATTTTTCGGGCAATATTGATAATTATTTAATTAAAGTTGTTTTTACATTAGGCAATTGTTATCTCATTGCATGAACGAATTAAACTGATTGCACATTAAATTCTACAAAAATAAAATTGTTGAATAATTTTGAATTTCGTAAATATTTGAATAAATAATTTAAGCAGTGTAATAATAGAGAAAAGAAATTGAAATTAATAAAGGCTGAATTACTTGTAAGTGACTTTTTAAATCAAGGTGATCACGGCACAACCGATTATTTTCAATGGGGGTGGCAATTAGGGGGTGATTTTCAAATTATTTTGTCGCCGAAAAAATAGGGGCCAACTTTATTTTCGTCATAACTCGCTCAGTTTTAATGCTAGGGAATTTTATCAAAAAAAATTAAAGGTTTTTTAAAGCACTTTAAAAAAGGTTTCATGAGTTTTTCCCGAAAAATGCATTGTTTTTGTTTATTTCAAGTTGAAACTTTCAATTTTGGCGTTTGACAAATAAGAACCAACCTTCAACAAGCTATTACTATTTTTGTATTGGGTCTACAGACACCATAAATCCACCATTTTTTTTTGTTTTTTTATAAGCTACATTTTTAATAATAATAATTTTTTCGCTAAAATACTTACTTTTTGAAAAACCGCCTGAAAACGTGATTTTTTTGGTTGAAAAATTGACATTTTTACTCGCGAATATTGACTTTCCGAAAAAACTTTATAGAACAAAAGTTGCTTAGAATTAGCCAATCTATCTATTCCCGGACTTATTTTCAATGAAAAAATGTTCACCCCCGAGAAGGGGTGGCATTCACCCAGGGTAAAAGCACAAACAAATTTTTGGTAAACTTTGCAATTTATAGTATAAAAAACAAAATCCCACCTCGACCACGTAAATTCATTCACCGTAACAAAAGTCTGAGGCCAAAACCCCCAGGTACTCCACTAATAGAGATTATTTCTTTGCGCGAAATCGTGCAGGAAAAAATGACCACATACGTACGCACACACACACACATATTTTTTTTCAAATTTTTCCTTACAATTGGGCCCTTGAAACGTGTAACTATTGGGACTGTTAATCCCTAGCGTTTTAGGGAATCCAAAACCAAACTAACTATTTTTAAATCCTATGAGAACCAACTCCGAATGACAAAAAAAACTTCCCTTAGGGTTTAAATTAATTACAAATTATTGGACCAAGAAAACTATTTTATTTTACAAATTTATTAGTAAGCTCCACGCTCCGACACTTCTAATTTACAACTGATTTTTCAAGTACCGAATTTTTATTCCAATTTATTACAATCCAATGAGTTCAACATTTCATTATATGCAAAAAAAACGTTAAGTTAAACAATGCATTATTAAACAAAGAAACTGATATTGAAGTAAGCAAATTATGGGAAATTGCAACGTTGACAATTTTATACACCGAATAAAATTTAGATTTACATGAAAGTGAATTTTATAAAAGAGCAATTTTTATAAGAGAAATGTTTGAATGTAATACGAATTTGAGATGTTTATAATTTGTTAATAATAAGCTGCTGCTATAAGGTAAGACGTTAACAGGGACCTTGAAACGTGTAAATACATTGAAAATTTCGAATCCGATTTTCGGACCGATTACAATAACTTCCAACTGGGAAGTTAACAAAGCCTCCATATAATGTGTAATTTTTTATTGTAAAAACTGTTTTTTTATTTTAAAAACATATTATCCGCTATTCAAACTGGAAATATGCATTTACCCGAAAACTCAAATTCAATTTCTAATGCCCGGTACGCAGCTCAAGCCTAGTATGGAGTTCGCACGGAATTCCGTTTAGCATTTTTGGTAAATATTTCTACACGGAAAAATTGCGTGTAGAATACCGTGGAGAAAAAGCGAACAGCTGACTGTTAAAAAATCACATATAAAACCAGGAACTGACGGCAATTCCTGTTTTTCATTCGTCCTGCCAAAATTACCTAACACGCAACACGGAATAATTGTCTAACATTAGGTCTGTTCCAATAGAGAATGCGGGATCCCGCGGGACCAAGAAATCACCCAATTCCTGTTCCAATAGAATCTCGTGCTCGGAAAAGCGGGGAAATTTTTACTTCCCCTCGACCAAGAAACCGCAGGAGATTTTTAGGTGGAGTGAAATCTTACGACGTTTTCAACATGTCAAAACAGCTGTTACTTGTCATGTCAAACCAAAATGATTGCGATGTGTTGAAAATAATTTCTTCGATTGGTGCCTTACTACAAGATTTTGAATAATTTCATAAATAATTTGTTAATTTCAATAGTTTTATGTCATTATTTTGAAGACACAAGTGATTTTTAGGTTATGGTCTTCTCGATTTGCACGAAACATCCCAGAAAGCGTTCCTTCACTTTTCGGGATTTTGACTAATTTTTCCCCCACCAATCAAGTAACTTTTTGCAGGCTACGACAGGACAGGTTTTCTATTGGAACAGACCTATTTATTCCGTTCCAACATGAACGGAAAAAAGTCTCCAATTCCCTGCAAGCCACCTGTTAGAGAATTGCACAAGCTAAATATTACCAATAGTTTTCCGTTCGAACTGCGTACTCATAAAACAAAAAGAGCACGGAAAAATTTGGTGAACGGAATTCCGTGCATCTTATTACGTGTATTTTATATGGGGAACGGGATTCCGTTCGAACTCCATACTAGTCTTAAAACGGAATTTTTCGCTGGAGATTAATAAATTATTTCTACAGGGAACAATTCCGTGTAGATTAGTGTGGAAAAATATTAAACAGCTGAGAAAAATGGAACAGTTGGCGAGGTTATGTGTCATTTTGGCGTGCAAGTGGGTTGAAGAAACTCGTAAGCAATTTGGTAAAAGTGCTTTTTAATTTTTTCATCTCCATCCTGTTCCTCTACTTTTTCCGCCTCTTCATAACCACTTGCATTAAGTGACAGACTATAGGAAGACACATTTATACCTGTGACACATATACCATCATAATGAAAGTAACGTTCATTATCGTGGCAAAAACCCAAATGAAACTATTTTACTTTCATTTGGACTGTAATTTCGGTTAAGTGACATCTGTTGGAAAATTGGAAACTACATTTTAAAATATAATAATTTGATTTCACGTTAGTTAAGCAACAATTTGCGAGGATGTTTTCTTTACTACTTTAAAAAATATTTGTTTTAAATGTTCCAAAATAAAACAACTTAAAATTAAAGCAAAAAATACGCAGGTTTATATATCCTCACTTGATATGCCAGATGCAAATGAAAGTAAAGTGTAATGTGTCACCCCATCATTTCCTTGACCATCATAATGAAAGTTACCATCTAATGAAAGTATAGTGTGTCACAGGTATTATATGTCCGGGCACATAAACCATAACGAAAGAGGTGGAGACTAATAATCAATGCCATCTACGATTCAGTAGGCAAAATTCCCACGGAGCTGCGTACCACAAAACGAAATTACAAAATAAATTTTTCGCTACTGATTTCGTTGACGTTTTTTTACATACATTTTATATGGAAAATTTCTTTCCGTTTGAGCTGCGTACCCATGGAGAATATACAAGGAGACAAAACTCTTATGGGGAAAATGACAGGAAATGGATGGGTAGAAGAAACTAAACTTCTAGTTCATTTTTGGCCACAGATGTCACCTTTGTCCGATGTACCCCAAATGAAATTAATAAAAACTCATTGGAAACATTAAAAATTGATTAATTACGAATAATCGCATTGTTATAAATTGAATTTAGAAGCTGCTAAACAGCTGTAAGCTGGTAAACGTAAAATATATTAGTAATAAACGAACTTTACCATGAACCGGATAAATACAATCGGCCATGTTTTTTGGGGTACATTTGACTGCAGCGCCACCAATAATCAAACGAAAATTGACAACACGTAGTTTTATCTCCTTGTATAGCCTCCATGTGCGTACCAGTAATCTGAAAGACAACGTTAACCTTGTTTTATGATCATTTTTAACATGTAAATATATATATTTTTTTGTTTGGTGAAACGACAACAAAAAAAAATTTCAGAACTGTAAGAATTAAGTCATAGAATTTGTATGGACGAGGTCAAAAAAATATACATATATATATTTATGTCAATGGATCACTGTTTAGTTTATATCCATAAATAAATAAAAAAAATTACAAATCAAAAGTAATTTGAAGTATAAAATGGGTAACACTTTACTTTTACAATAATCTTTTTGAATTTTTCAACAACAATAATTTTTTTTTGCTAATTGTTTTTCAAATATCAAATATCAAATATCATTTATAAATAACACGCCTTTTTTATTTTATTTAAATGCTTACTTTGTGCACCCTAAAAAAATCTTGAAATTATGGTAAATGTTAGGAAAAAAAGAGTTTCTCACTTAAAATCGAGATCTGAATCGAAGAAGACAAAAACAAAGTCAGCATTTTAAATACATTTTATTTTAATTATATTTCAAAGAATACGAAAATAAATCATTAATTAAATTCTTGGAACTAATTTTTTTGCTGCTAAGGATCTTCTACCAGGCGATAATCTATGCGCAAGTGTAAATTCTGGTTTCGTAGCTTACTTATTAATACACAGATGCGTGACGTCAGCTTATGCATATTACGAATAATTTGCACAGGCTTCCGACTTATAATACACCGGCATGATTAACTGCTCTCTAGTAGGTCGCCACTTTAAGCTTTGTTTTTCTCATGTAGACGAGATGTTCACTAAAAACAATCTTTTTTTTAGTGTTACTATGTATAGTATATATGTATACAGGCACCCTTCAAATAAATGTTAAATGGGCATATTCACACAGTGCACATTCATGGCGCCTAAAACCGGTTTTATAGATGAGAGAGGGAAGGGAGCGGAAGAACTTAACGAAACATTTTTCACGCAAAACCAAACGCGTGAAAACTAGCACACATATAAAAAGTTACTTCTATCTCTTGCATTCTTTAGCTCTGTTTTTCTCTAACAAGTAAATTTCATCTGCAATACATTTAAAGGTTCCTGTATAGCATTCAAATTTACTACACTCATTTACGCCCCGTCTGAGTTGCTAGGAGTTTAATAAAACCGGTTTTACTCACCACAGTTATGGCAGCGGCTGAATATGCCCAATGCTACACTTGCGACAATGAGCCGGTTTAGATGGTGCGCTTCAGCGCATGTGCCTCACGAACTTTGTGGATAAAGGGAGAAGTGGGGTGATACCTCTCATCATCCCCACTTCTTCCTTCATCGCTAAATGTTCGTGAGGCACATACGCTGGAGCGCACCGTCTAAACTGGCTCTATCAATACGAGTGTTATTTAAATTTGGTATTTTTCATCAATAATATTAATTATTTGCAAATAATTATGCACTTTAGCAGACATTGCTGCAAGTAAAAAACCTGCTGGCACTGCTTAGTTGCTGTTTTTGTTTTTCCTTACACCAGATTTCGCGATCTCTCTGCAGCTGTGACCAAGATCATGTGCAAATGTGCGTTGTGGTTCTGACTTTTCTTCAATTCTGTGTTCCTGTTACTTTTCTTTTAGATCGACTGGTACATACATCTTTTGAAATGAATTTCTTTTATCTCGCATAAGATTTTTTATTGTAAATAATATTATCAATTGCTGTTAATAATAAAAAAAATAGGACGGTTTTAATATTTCTGCTACACTACCAAAACATGTTATTCCTCTACTGTATTTTTTAACAATTATATAAATTAGCACAGCTAATGAGAGAATGTGTTATGTTTTTTAGCGGACAATAATATAGCAAATAAAAAGTAGTTTATTTGTTCGCAATTTTTATTTATTACTAGTTGGGACCCGGCGCGCCTATGCTGCTCCCATAAGCCAATAGTAGTAATCAGGTGATATGATTCAATTGAAATTGACATATGAAACAAATTTTTTATAGTTGGAAAATATTATTACATCCTGAAAGAAAAAAAAATAAAAGGATTATATCTACTAATTTCAGATTTAGAAATGGACTTTTGATGGTGATGGACATTATATGCTTGCAGTCACGTACTGAGGGGGTGTGACTTCAGACGAATATTGTCCATTACCAGACATGTAATAAAATGCAGAAAAATTACATGTCTTGCAATTGCTTGGCTCCTGTGTTCTCATCTGCAATGTCACTGACTCAGGTTTTATTTGTTTTCCCGTATTGCAGAATCCTAAACTTATACCTAAAAATTCAGAGGTGATGGGTTTCTTTCCTTCTTATCCGTTATACATAAATCATCCCACATTTCCGTTTCTCCTTACCATCTTTCCAAAAAAAACTTTGTTGATCAATTCTGAACCGATTGCTTAGAGAGCTTCAGGACGCACTATATTCAATGGTTTTCCATTTGTAGCTAAAATGTCAAGATTTTCCGATTTTCCAACTCTTGAACAACCTACATACAGCTAACCGTGAAATGTGACACTTATTTGGCAAAATTCTTCCGCCATATAGGCCCCACAATTTTGAATTTATAAGTTTTGATCATAAATTCGTTATTTACTACCTTAAAAACTCCCATATACCGATTTTAATTGGAATCGGAATACAATTCGCAAACTCGTCGGCCATATTGGTGCGGCCATTTTAAATTTAAATTTTGATCATAAAGTCGTTATTTGCTATCTTAAAAAACCCCAGATACCGATTTTAATTGGAATCGGAACACAATTTGCAAATTCGTCAGCCATTTTGAATTTATAAGTTTTGACCAGAAATTCGTTATTTGCGACCTTAAAAACTCATAGACACCCACTTTCATTGGAATCGGTACAAAAGTAACAAAACTCGTCCGCCATATTGACGCGGCCATTGTGAATTTATAAGTTCTGATCATAAATTCCTTATTTGCTACCTTAAAAAACCTCAGATACCGATTTTCATGGGAATCGGAACGCAATTTGCAAATTCGTCGGCCATATTGTCGCGGCCATTTTGAATTTATAAGTTTTGACCAAATATACGTTATTTGCGACCTTAAAAACCCCTTGATACACACTTTCATTGGAATCGGAATAAAATTGGCAAATTCAACCATATTTCTGCGGCAATTTTGAATTTTGGTCATATTTCGGCGGCCATTTTGAATTTCGAAAATCGGGCGTCGAGGTGTATCATAGGAGACCTCCACGGACCTTCATGCAAAAATTCAAATCTCTGCGATGATTTTCAACGAAGCTCTCCATGACAGCGCCATGTAGGAGTGACTTTAGAAAGTAATAAAATAGCCTATTTTCTAAGTTTGATTGTAAATAGCACATGGTTAAAATTTCATTAAGATCGGTTGCACGGTGTAGGAGCCTATAGCGAACATACATACATACACACATTCATTTTTATATATATAGATTAATCTCGATCTATGGTAACATCTAATTGAAAAATTCTGTTCTTAAACGAAACAAGAATTTAAGGCAAATGTTTTTCCAGATAACAGATAAGCAGGTGCAAAAAGATTTTAATATGCTTAGAAAACCCTTTATGTAAAAACCCGCAAATTAAAATTCCAGTTGGCATCTTGCCACTAGGCAGGGGCTTCCAATATATAAAAAAAAGATTTAAGTTGTCTACTGACGTGAACGAAAGTTTTTTTTTACAAAAAAGTTATGCACTCTAGCAGACTTTGTTGCAAGTGAAAAAAGATATCTGACAAAATAAATTTGCTTGTCTGCTTCCATCGAGAGAATTTTTTATGTGTTTTATTCTTATACCAGATTTCACCGGCTCTTTGCAACTGCGGCCAAGATCAACAATTGTGATTCCGGCTTTTTCTTCAAGTCTGTGTTCCTGTTACTTTACTTTAAATTTACTTGATACATACAGCAATTTTGCTTTCAAATACTTTTGATTGTTTTCGTATAACATTTTTGAAGTTATACTTCTTTAGGCGCGTTTTGAAAATATTATGAGAGTGAATTTTTAGGAATCGAGACGCAACGCGAGACGCAACGGAGAATGTTGGCGAAGGGATATGGAGGGCAAGCATTTCAACTCCCATTCTTTAGCTGATGTCTGTTCACGATGTCGATGGGTGAGGGAGTTTTTATCCTGAGGCTGTGGAGGGAAATAAATTTCTTGTACGATTCATCAGCTAATGGTGGGACCACACTACGCGGACTTTTTTTTCATATAGAGTTTTATGACTTTTTTACGACTTTTTTACGACTTTGTCCATGGTAAAGGCCGTGCGGCAAAACTACGTGGACAAAAGGCTGTGCTTAAAAAGGTACATTGTGCGTCCACACAATGAGCTTTTCAAAAGCGGGTGCGGCGTTTCAAATGAGAATTGATTGTTTTCTCACTCATGATTCAGAAAATTAAAACATCACGCGCGCTTTTGGCTGGCCGTACGGCCAAAAGCGCGTGGGATCTAAGTCCGCGTAGTGAGGACGGGACTTACGCGAAGGTTTGGGTTTTTTGTAGGCATGAAGATTCGTAGACGATTTTACTGTGCACGACGCTTCACGTTGCTGGGTGAGGGGTTCTGTCGCGAGGCTATGGAGGGAAATCCGATCCGTGTCCTATTCATCACCTAAGCGCGAGTTTCTAAGGGCCAATTTTACACCAGCCGACTTTTCTTGGTTGTTTGTCGGCCCGTGTGAAACTGGCCCAGATAATAATAAAGCTATATGGCAACTGTACAATAAGCGATAATTATTTACTGTTTTGCTAATGATTTTGAATGGTTAAAACTTAATATAATTACTCAATCAGAAATTAGTTTGAATATATAATACAAAATATTTACTGTTATTATTTGGGCAAATAAAACAATGAACAAGATATTAATGCTTTTATTTAGCTTGACCTCGTATATTTGTTTGGTTCAAATCTTGCGACAGCTTTTTCAACTACTTCTACTAAACCGATTCTTATGAAACTTTTATTTATTTATTTATTAAGCCAAACAAGGCACACTTAAATTAAAATACATAGTAGTACACAGTTCTTATTATAAATAATGAAATCACATTAATTTAATGACTATTGAAAGCTACTGAAAACTTAAGCTACTATTGTCAGGAAAGGTGGGGTTATGTTAGTAGGGATCTAAGTTTTTTCTTATAGGATGCCTTGTTGAGTGAAGGGGAGAAACAGGAGGAATGACTGTTGAATACCATACAACATTTGTTGACGGGCTCGTTCCTAGCGTAATCGGTACGATGTGGGTATTCTTTAAGTAATTTAGTGTGTCTGGTCTGTCGGACTTCATCATTGAATTTGATTTTGTCCGACAGAAACTGCACTTTAAGTTTTCCGCTAAGGACGTCAAAAGCAACGCAAGATATGAGCAATTTTCTCCTGCTTGATAACGTCATAAGGTCAAGCACTCTGAGCCTGTCCAGGTAGTGCGGTAGGGTTTGGTAGTTGCGAGGGTCATGTAGATTTCTCAGGGCGAAAAGGAGAAATCTCTTCTGAACTGATTCAATCCTGCTGCTACTAACTTGGAAAATAGGATCCCAGATAGGACACGCATATTCCAGGATAGGGCGGACTAGAGAACAGAAGAGTGTTTTCGTGACCCATACATTGTCGAATTCCTTGGCCCTCCTCTTTATGAAACCTAAAAGCTTGTTGGCTCTGGCAGTAATATTATCGTAGTGCAGATTGAAATTAAGTTTATTGTCTAGGACTACGCCCAGATCTACGATATGATCAACCTGATTCAACATCATGTCGTTGAGATAATAGTACTCCTTATGTGGGTTTCTTCTACGGGAGAAGGTAATTGCATGACATTTGCTGGTGTTAAGTTGCAATTTATTCGTGTTGCACCAGTCTTGTAGGGCATTGAGCTTAGATTGCAAGTAGGAGACATCGGTTTGGGACTGAATGACATTATATATTTTGAGGTCATCCGCATAGAAGAGATGTGGGATATTAACTAATTTTTCTGATAGATCGGAGATGAAGATATTAAAAAGAAGAGGACCGAGATGACTACCCTGAGGAACGCCAGAGGTTACTTCGATTTCATCAGATAGAAATCCTTGGAATCTGATAACCTGTGTTCTTCCGTTCAGATATTAACAGTTTTCCAATTAGAATGTTATGGTCCACTCGATCAAAGGCCTTGCTGAAGTCAGTGTATACAGCATCGATTTGGTTGCCGCTTTCCATACCACATAGCAGTTCTGAGATTAGGACCATAAGGTTTGAGGTAGTTGAACGCCCTTTTCTGAAACCGTGTTGCTGCTCATTTAGGTATGGGTCGAGTTTTTCAAAAAGCTTAGGGATTGATGATAAAATGGCAATGCCCCTATAGTTGTCTACCGAGTGTTAATCACAGGATTTATAGATTGGCGTAAGGTAGGATTTTTTCCATAGCGTAGGAAACTTTCCTAAGGATAGAGATTTGTTGAAGATAAAATGAAGAGGGAATAAGATATGTTTCAAACAACACTGCACGAAAATAGGAGGGAGATTGTCAGGACCGTTACCTTTTTTGGTGTCGAGATTATTTAGACCAGTCATTACCTCGTCAACAGACAGGGTTATGTTATTTATAAGAAGGGAGGTGCTATTGTAAGTAACAGTTGGATCCGTGCCTGTTACACTGGATGTGGGGGTATAAATTTCGCCAAACCTATCAGCGAACATATTGCAAATTTCTTGGGGGCACGAGGAGTGTACTCTACCATTCGTCATTGTTGTTGGATAGCCCGAGGTTTTCCGTTTAATGTTGACGAAGTCGAAAAATTTTTTAGGATCTCTTATAATGCTATCTCCTACAGAATTGATGTATGCAGTGTAGGCCCCGCGAGACCTAACATTAAATTCTGAGGCTAGCCTAATGTATTTGGATATCAAACGCTCGTCTACATTTATGTTATTTTTAATCAAATTATATAATTTGTTTCTTTTATTACGTAGGGATCGAGTGTTTTTATCGAGCCAAGGTTCCGATACCTTATCCATGAATACAAGTAGAATCAGGTTTATTATGCATGTAGGCGAGGAAAAGCCTTACATTGTCAAAAACCTTCCTTTCTCTTAACCGAGATAGCAAATATCGACTCTCACTCGAATCCGCTGAGATCAGGGTGTTTTTTACAACCGGTGGTTGTAACGGGTTCAAGAAAGGTGGTTTTGAGGACGGAATGTTGTTGGTCCGGCTTACAGAAATATCCACGGATTTCTGTGTGTCAATCGTAACCGAAGGAGGTTGTGTCAAAATCTCACTAACATCAGCGTAGGAACGACCACCAACGATGACGTGGCTACGAGAGAAGTTTGGGTAGGGATTGTGAGTAGTGTTATTATTATGGCGTACTGTATTAGGTGTTAGTGGGTTCGATTTACCGGTTGGGACTGAGTTAGAAGCAGTTGGAATAGTGTTAATCGTATTAATGGGTTTCTTAGCTACAAGGTTATTTATAGAGGATCTTACATGCTGCATTAGTGAGTTACTATTGTGGTTTAAAACTGGGATAGGATTAACTTTATTGGGTCTACCTATTACTAGTTTGGATCTATCAGTCTTAGATTTTTTACTTATAACTATTTTGGATTTAGGAATCTTAGATTTCCTACTTAACCTATTTATCCATCGGCTGAGAGTTAAGTTCCTCCATTTAAAGGTGTCCGCTGCATGGAAAAACAGCCACTCGTATCTTGTAGGAAAGAATACCTTGAGGCTCTTGAACTTCCTATTTTTCCGTGATGATATTTGTTTGCAGCTAAGTATTTTCACGCAGAAGTCTGTGAGAAATATGTTGCTTACCCAGGAAGAATCTGCCTTCGCTGGCACGCCCTTGAGGAAATACGTTGAAGTAGCCTCGTCGGATAATGAAGTGATCGAAGTATTGCCGGTGTTTTTTTTGGTGACCCTTCGGGGTGTTTTTATTGTTTGTTGCTGTTTGGTCTTTTTTGCTAATGGTTTTTCTGCGAGCAACCTATTATTGGTGTCGATTTTTTCTAATCTCCTATGCCAATCCGCAAGAGACCATGTTGTTCCGAATTTGTTGACAGTTTCCGGAAGGTGCAGAGATGGTAAGTAATGAGATGAGCTAGAGGAGATCGACAGGGTTTGCTGGTGGAGGTTATTTAAATTAGGAGAGCGGAGGGTAAAATTATCCTTCCAGTTTAAACGGTGGTCATCCAGTTCTACGGAGAGTGAGATTGTCCGTTCATTTGGCTCAGCATCAATCGCAGTATCATTGGGCGTAGAAGGTTTATTGTCACCGATAGCTTCCATGAAAACCTTTAAATTTGATAATTCCGCCCCAAGATGAGAGAACTGCATTTTTAAGTCGGCTTTAAGCTGTGCCATTGTGTCGTCCAGGAGAGAGAGAGCTTGTCGAAAGAATCGCAGATTTTGGAGAGTAGCTGTGATTGTTCGTTTTTAATGCATACATCATTGTCTGTATTAATTTTTATCTTTTTAATGCACGAGCTAATAGAATTCATTTCAAATCTCATAACTTTCGATAGGTGGTCGATCATAGAGTCATTTTCCGATGCATTATTAATGGATAAATTGTCTAATCTAGATTTAATTAATTCAAAGTTTTTGGAATAACTTTGGTAATTATTATCTATACGATCGACTGCATGCGAAAGCTCATCAACGTTCTCCAAGAGAAGATGTGTGCTTTTCTCCATGTTAAGAGTTTTTTCACTGCGAGCTTCGAGGTCCGTTCTCATATTGCTGATAGTCTCACTCAAATTTATAACGTTGTCGTTATTAGACTTAATGGCTAGCAATATATGCGACAGATTAATGGACTTACAATCAGAGCAGTAGAACTTGAAAGCTCTCCGATACTCTTTCAAGAATCGGATGGCCGGGCGGGAAAGTCCAATGCACGAAGCGTGGAAAGAGCTTTCACATACTCCGTTACACGTTACCCATTCTATTTCTTCAGCGTCTGAAAAGTCAGCTGAGCAATTCTTATTACACTTGTTCATTATGAAATTATGAGCGGTTATGAAATTAAAATAACGAAAGTTCAAAGTCCAAATTAAATTGTAACGAAAAGAGTGTTATATTATATATATATAAATTAGGTACACTTATACATAAATCACTCGCGGAAATTTAATTTAGAACTAGTTTTAATAGTTAAAAGACTAATCTTAGTAGTTAAAAGATTAATCACAGGGAGGAAAGGGCGAAAGAATTTTTAAATTAATATCGAACTCGCGACAACCCGATCGGCACGGTGGTCAGACTGTGACTACTGTGCACACACATTGAGCTAACGTGTCAGTGCACTCTGGGGGTTTTAGGGCCAAAGGGTTTTAGGGCCACAAATGACGATTCTGTGGTCAAAATTAGAAAATTAAAAATGGCGGCGCCAATATGGCGGATGAATTTTGGAAATGTGTTCTGAATTCATTTAAAATCGGTATCGGGAGGTTTTTAGGGCCACAAATGACGATTCTGTGTCAAAATTTGAAAATTCAAAATGGCGGATAAATTTTGGAAATGTTTTCTGAATCCATTGAAAATCCGTATCGAGGTATTTTTAGGGCCACAAATGACGATTCTGTGGTCAAAATTTGAAAATTAAAAATGGCGGATGAATTCTGCAAATGTGTTCTGAATCCATTGAAAATCGGTATCCGGAGATTTTTAGGGCCACAAATGACGATTCCGTAGTCAAATTTGAAAATTCAAAATGGCGGATGAATTTTTCAAATGTTCCGAATTCATTGAAAATCGGTATCGGGGAGTTTTTAAGGTCACAAATGACGAATCTGTGGGCAAAATTTAAAAAAAATCAAAATGGCGGCGCCAATAGGTACGATTTTGGCAATTACGATTCGATTTCACTGAAAATTGCTAGTTGGGGGTGTTTTAACGTCGGAAATAATAAAGTTGTTGTCAAAATTAGAAAATTCAAAATGACGCTGGAAATATGGTATGCATAACAAATCACTTCACCAGAATTTTGTAAAAAGTAAAATCCAAAAATGACAGAAATAAGACTAAAAAGAATATAATAAAAATGGGTAAAAAAACTTTTAAGTTAAATGGTTTTATTTTAAATCTGCTGTACCAAAAACTAGAAAATAATTAGAACACGATCATGGACCTTCTGGAATAGTAGCAGTGCTGTCTTCTCATGTCGTTTGCCAAGGGGCATTTTGTGTCGCTGCGTCAGCGAATTAAGTAATATTCTAGGACTTTTAACGGACTAAAATAAAAACATGGGGCGCATAAAAACTTGTATAACCTGTGTAAAGAAGAACAACTTGTCTAGAAAAATGTGTTTCCAAGTCCACCAAAATAAAATAGTTCAAAGGCACTTCGTATCATATTTCAGTTACCTAAAGCTGCTCAATTCAATTGAGTAACTATTAGAAGAAGAATCTAGGGAATTGAACATAATTTAGAAGTGACGTTTATTTCAGTAGTGGAAAGGAGGTGGAGTAAATCTACTCAAGGTCGATGGACCCACAGGCTCATAACAAATGTGAAGGGAAGGGTCACGGGAGAGCATGGAGAGATGAGTTACGACCTCGCACAGTTCTTGAGTGGACATGTGTGTTCCAGAGCATACCTCCATCGGTTCGGACAAGATGTCTTCGCTGTCCCCGGCATTCCTAAATGTGATAGAAGACACAGAGCATGTCCTATTGGAATGCCCGATATTAGCCGAGCAGACTGCTGCTCTGCAAGCGACAGCTCAGGCACGACTCAGAGTAGAGAACATCATAGACTACATGGTGACATCGGGTGTTGTAAAGAATAAAGTGGAGGAGACGCTAAATATGTTCTATCAGAAGGTAAGGCGCAAAGAATCCGAAAGGAAGAGAGTAAGGCTTAGAAATATCGGTAGTATTAGCAGGTAGATAAAAGCTGATCCAGCTGGCGAAGCATTACTGAAAAGAACCGACAGGGTGGAGCGTGTCGGCATCATGATGCTTCCACCTGCCAACGCACGCAAATAATAAAAAAATCCAATAAATTATTTGCATGCAATTTAGACATTAGTCTTAAATCACGCCAAAGAAGTATAACTTCTAATGCGCGTACATAAGTACACACACCCACTTTTTTAATACAAATTATATTATTAACGGATGTTAATAATTAATATCCTCTCTAAGTATAGTGAGACCCCAGCCAGATTTTAGAGTCATTTTAAAGTATTTAAACAAATTAGGCGAAGCGAATTTATTTTTAAAAAATGTTTTTTATAAACAACCTTAAAATTATTATTTTTGAATTATTATTAAATGAAATTTATGTTCATATATAGACAACGTTCACAAAATTCATTCTTTTAACCATTTGGCAGCAGCATTCATATTAATCTATTCTCTTTTCAATCTAAACTCGTTCAACAATCACAAATAATAATATGTAAAAGTGCATTGTTTTCAATATTGCCCAAAAAAAAAATATAATTTTTGTGTGTGTGTAAATACAAAATTCAATAATATTTTTTCTCTTTTTCATCTTTTACGGCAGATACACACCTTAATTTGTTTCTATTTTATTATTTGTAGTAGCAATTGTAGTTTTAAATACAATTGTATTCTAAAGAACTAGCACAAAAACTATACATTTCTATATTAAAATTATGCTATGTCGTTTTTTATGTTATTGAAAATTTTTTAATGCTTCTACATTTTTGTAGTTAATTTTCTCAACAACTATCTTTTAGACATGTTTTTCTTCAGAAATTTTTGAAAAGAGACAATTATATCCAACAATAAACCCGTGTTTTTCAGATATTTTTTTTCTTTTTTGCTGCTTCGATTTTAGATCGGAAGTAACGCCTGAGCCCGCGGACGATCAACGCTTTTATCACATCTTTCCAACGGTAAGACGTGATGTTGTTTTTTTATCAGGGTATGGGGAACGTTGAATAAAAACAGTAACAATGCCGAACAATGTATAACAATTCTGCTTGTTCAATAGTCGACAAACAGATGTCACTGATTAGTTCCGAATTTCGGAAATAATTCTAAATTTGAGTGTTGAAGTTGAAGTTGAGCCAACTTTAACTGATGTTCTCTAATTTTGACATGAGATGCAAATACAGAATTATGCAGTGGAATGAACGAGACGAAACATAAAATTAATTCAATTTCTCATTGTGCACGAGGCATTATGCAACTCAACTTCAACACTCAAATTTAGAATTATTTACGAAATTCGGAACTAATCAGTGACATCTGTTTGTCGCACTAATGAATAAGCAGAATTGTTATACCAAAGTAGGTTATATATGTTTATTATTTTATATTTAAAAACAAAAAACATTAAAAATAAAAAAATATTGCAACAAAATTCATTTGAGAACTTTACGAATGCATATTTTCTGAAAATTAAGTTAATAAAAAACTAATTTTCGTGATTTTCTCTTGCGGGTCATTAGATGGCAGTACCATACATTTTTTTCCGAAAGAGATAGTTCTGAATTAAATTTCAGTTAACAGAAATCTCCAAATTCAAGACTTTACTGAAAAATTAAGTAAATTTTACATTAAAATTGAATAAACTCCGATCAGACAAAAGTTTTAGTAAAGGTCGAGAATTCTGTTGGCAGTTTTTTTTATGAATATTTTTAATTTAACAGCTTTTATTGACATTTTTTAAATTTGTCCGAAAGTTGCAATTTAACACTGTGCACATAGCAAAATTAGCACTTTAACATTGTGAACCTGGCATTAAAGTTGGCTCTACTTCAACTTCAAAGTTAATATTAGGTTTGTTCCCGTACTTTCTGCATTCTGCCACTTACTGCAAGTTGCTTATTGAGAAGTGGGGATGAAGTACAGAAAGTACAGGAACATGTTTCTGCAGGTTTCTGCAGTTTTAACACGGGAATGACAGTTCTGACATTGCCATATTTCAAATATCTAAGCTGCAGCAGGTTACAGCAGCTCGTAGCTACTGCAGGTTTCTGCTTCTTACTGCAGGGTGGGGAAATGAGTATGGCGGCTGCAGTAAAAGTACGGGAACAGAATTCTGTTAAGTAATTCGAAGCAACTGACAGATTCTGTACTTTCTGCAGGTACGGGAACAGACCTATTATTTCCGAAATTCGGATCTAATCAGTGACATCTGTTTGTCGCACTAATGAATAAGCAGAATTGTTATACCAAAGTAGGTGATTTATATTTATTATTTTATATTTAAAAACATAAAAAACATTAAAAATAAAAAACTTATTGCAACAAAATTCATTTGAGAGCTTTACGAATTCATATTTTCTGAAAATTGACTTAATAAAAAGCAAATTTTCAGTTTTTTCTCTTTCGGGTCATTAGATGGCAGTGCCATACATTTTTTTCCGAAAGAGATAAGTTGTGAATTAATTTTCAGTTCACAGAAATCTCTCCAAATTCAAAAGACTTCACTGAAAGTTAAGTAAATTTTACTTGAAAATTAAATGAACTCTGATTAAACAAAAGTTTTAGCAAAGGTCGAGAGTTCCGTGGGCAGTTTCTTTTGTGAATATTTTAATTTAACAGCTGTTATTAACATTTTTTAAATTTGTCCGAAAGTTGCAATTTAACACTGTGCACATAGCAAAATTAGCACTTTAACACGGTGAACCCGGCATTAATGACAATTTCACATTTACGCAGCTGTCAAACAATATATAGGTAGGCCATGAAGCTATTAAAATTAAATAAACAGTGAAAACTCCCAAAATGACCAATTTTTTAGACTTTTCAGTAGTTCCTTTGGTTTTTTTTTATTTTTTTTAAACCACCCCTGTATTGAGGCGAGTCATTTTCGAGTTTTTGTGAGACACGCACGGCAATTGATTTTTATATAGATAATTGAAAATTACACTTAAACATTATCTTATTAAAATCTTTAAGATGCGAGATCATATTCTCCATCTGGATTACCTTCAACATTTGTAGTATTTGTGAACATTGGGAAACCTGTAAAATATTAGCATCCATTGTTCTTTATATAATTCCACCGAAAAATGCGTAAAAGCTTTTAATTGGTGCGATTAAATAAAGTGTTAATAAGAAAATATATAAATGTCGAGTTTTTTCGTTATGCCTCAGATTGCGATACATCTTGAAAACGGTCAACGTGTATATTTCACTGAAGAAAATGCTCTCCAACGAGCTTTCCAGCCACCAAAAACTACACTTACTGAATTTTTCACACTGTTCCAAACACCTGATATTTTCGAACAATTCGCAACAACATTTTATATACCGACGTCCCTGGCTATTATACATGGAACAAATCAGGTAAAAAATGGAAGCCACGTAGACAAGGCGAACCACATCCAACTATCGCACGCGTATTGAAAGCAAAGACATTGGGACGACTTTACACAGTACATCCAAAACAACGTGAATGTTTCTTTTTGCGTTTGTTGTTGCTGAATGTTCCAGGACCAACGTCTTTCGAATTTTTACGAACAGTCAATGGTCAAATATTCAATACATTTCAAGACGCATGTCACGAGTTGCAATTGCTGGAAGACGCAATCATTTGCATCCACGCCGAATAACATTCGTCAACTGTTCGCAATTATATTGACGACATAATACCAAACGGAACCATCGGTTTTGTGGGAAAAATACAAGAACGGCATGACTGAAGACATACTTCACAGAATTAGACAAACAAACCAATATCCAAACTCTCGAACTTTTATAGGAATAATTGGTTATTATATTGGTTATTATACGGCCAGCAAACCTCGAACTGACCTAGTAAAAAACATTAAGTACATATGGACAACCATATCTACTTAATGTTTTTTACTAGGTCAGTTCGAGGTTTGCTGGCCGGAGCCCAAGGGGCCCCGGTGCACCCCTCCGCCTACCTCCGTTAGCTACGCCACTGTTTCCATCATAAACAAACTTTACAGAAATTGAAAAAAACTGCCTGTTCCTATAAATAAAATGCTAAAATATATTTAAATGCAAATTCATGTGAAGGTAAAGACTACAATATGATATGGGTTTTTTATTTAAAAAAATACACATTAAAACTATATTTTTTTTAATTATTTGTTTAGAAATGTGCCTTTTTGATCGGGATTGTGAGAAATACGACCTATTGATGAGTCACTTTAAGAAATAAGCCTTTTTGAATAGAATTTTTGGAAATACTTGCAGTGAAGTTTTTTGGGGTTCTGTCAAAAGCAAAAATCCTCTATTTTGTTAGGGCTAAACTACCAAATACAGCCAACTTTCACATAAAAATTTGCTGATATCTTCCAAAATAAAGGCCTAACACAAAAATTGTTGGACATTATTTATAGGAAATTGTCCGTGCTTTCCAATTTTGGAAAAAAATATTGCCTAACTACTTATTTTTGGGGAAAAAGGTAGTTAAAGTTGATAGTTTTGTTAAAAAAACAAAATTTTGACTTTGATGACTCATTACGCTGGAAGGTGGTAGGGTAGAATCTTCACTTTCACATTTTTAGATAGGTGGGAGTATTCTGTGTGCAGTGCAGTTTGTAGTTTTTTTAAATAAAATATTTTAGTACGATGAGAGTATTTTTTCTAAAAAAGCACACTTCCTTATAATTCATTAACTAAAACTGATATAAAAAAACGGGAACAGGTCATAAAATCCCGGACAAAATATCCCCGACAAAATATCCCAGCCAAAAAATCCCAACTAAAATATCTCTAAGACCAAATATCCCGTAAAAAAATATCCCTTAATATCCCGGCCAAAATATCCCCGACAAAATATCCCAACTAAAATACCAAATATCCCGTAAAAAAATATCCCTTCATAAAATGAAAAGATTTGTTTATGTTATTAAGTAATATTCTTGGACTTTTAACAGACTAAAATAAAAACATGGGGCGCATAAAAACCTGTATAAATAAGAAGAACTTGTCTAGAAAAATGTGTTTCCAAGTCTACAAAAAAAATAGTTCAAAGGCTCTTCGTATCATATTTCAGTTACCAAAAGCCGCTCAATTCAATTGAGTAACTATTAGAAGAAGAATCTAGGGAAGTGAACATAATTTAGAAGTGACGTTTATTTCAGTAGTGGAAAGGAGGTGGAGTAAATCTACTCAAGGTCGATGGACCCACAGGCTCATAACCAGAGATGTGCAAAATAGTTTAAGAAATGTATTTAAATACAAAATGCAAATACTTTTGTGATTTACTATTTCAAATGCAAAATACCAAATAGTTTTGTGTTTTGTATTTTAAATACTAAATGCAAAATAGGTATTTTCAAAATACTTCTTTTAATTACAAATACCTTTTGTTCAATTTAATTCTCTTTATTTATTACACTTTTTAATAATACAAGTTGTTCGAATACATTCCCAGCGGGAAAAATTTGGAGTGCTCCCTTGGGGAGCTAATTTTGAGCGCTCCCAAATAAGGTCCCGAGGGAGCATTGCTGGAGTTTTCAGAAATTGTATAAAAAGAAGAAAACGGGCGATTATCTTGTCTTGTTGACCGTAAAATGTGACATTAGCATAGTCATTGGACCGACTCTCGTTTGATATGGAGGACAAGCAGCTTTGGACGTGGTTTATACTTAGTTGGGTGCCTGCTTTGGTAAAACCCCACTTGCGCTTGGAAAGGAAAAGGCAATTGCAAAAAAATAACAAAAATAAAAGCTTTTCGGCACCGGAGCTTATTTACATATCAGGCCTCCATGAATAGCTCTACTGTAGATATTTAAAAAAGATCTATAGTGCTCCTTTTTGTCTCCAACCAAATCGTTGCAGGAGTGCTCCTATGGGAGCTCAAAAGGAGTGCTAGCCTAGGCGGACATCTAATGTTAAAAAATATATGAAGAGGTAGCGGAAAGAGATCCCTCCATGCCTCCATGGGAGTGCTCTTTCATTGTCTTTGGAGCACTCAATTTCCCGCTGGGTTATCGCTCATTTTCCTTCTGTGAGGTCGCATTATCATGCCACCATATGAAAAAAGTCTTTCTACTGGTGCTGCGCTTGGTCAGCATGTGTTGTATTTTAAAAACACTTTTTTTTATTGTAGGATAAGTGTTTAATATCGCCAGCCGTGTGCACTCATCCTTTAAATATTGAAGGGTTTCCAAGTCTACCGTGGTATTGGAACTAGGGATGTTACGAATGCGAATGTGCGAAAGCGAATGTTTAGGAATAGCATTAAAAAAATTTAATTAATTTAAGGCCTAATTTTTTTATTACTTCCCAGTTGGAAAAATTTGGAGCGCTGTTCAAGGGAAGCTTTCTTTGTGCGCTGTTAAATAGGGAGCATTACCGGAGATTTCATAAATTTTATAGAACGAAGAAAATGAGCGATTATCTTGATGACCATAAAGGGTGGCATTAGCATACTCAATGGACCGGCTCTCTTTCGATACGAAAGACAAGCAGCTTTAAAAGTGGTTAGAATTTAGTTGGGGGCCTGCTTTGGTAAAATCACACTCGCGCTTTGAAAGGAAAAGGCAATTTCAAAAGATAAACAAAATAAAGCTTTTCGATACCCGGATCACATATCCACAGGCGTCCATGAAAATTCTTTATTAAAAAGCTTTTTTATAATGCTCCTAGAACGCTTTTGAAGGAGCATAAAAACGTATGCTCCCTTGCAATGACATGCATTGTTAAAAAGTATATGGAACTGGAGCGTAACAGGAGCGCTGTAAGCTTTTTAAGGAGTGCTCAAACAGCGATATTGGAGCCCTCCATTTCCCGCTGGGTTACAGTAGGATATGAAAAAATATTAGAACAATAGACTAGTGTTATATACAGTAATGGTATTCTTTCTTCTTGTACTTAATAGTCAAAGTTCAAGAGAGGAATATTATATTTCCATGAGGCGATTTCTAAAGGCCCCCATTCATATACAAGCCGCCGGCAGGCCATGGCCTGAAAGTTTCTCGCCTTGAGGCCAAGTATAACCACACGCCGTCAACTGGATGGGGCCTGTATAGTCCAAGTCCAACAAAAATCTTTATATGTGTGGGTATTTATAGTCAGTCCGTGCCTGAAGATCTGAACTTCTATTCAGTCTGAAATTTTCCTTGAGGCTATGAACATTTTTGCACATCAATTGGGGGCCTCGATAGTCTAGGGAGTAAGGCGCCTGGGTACTATCCCAGATGTCCCGAGTTCGAATCCCGGCAGAGCCCCACGGTCCTTCGCCTTTCCCACCTTCTTTCTTCTTCCCTCCTTACATTCCTCATTCCCCTCGTCATAGCCTTCCGCTAGCACTGCCCCGCTCCACCAAGCGCATGGGATTCAACTCGTTTCAGGAGGCATAACACTCCAGCGAGTTGTTTCTCATTGCCCCGATGCCAGAGTCGCGATAGAAATGTTTGGGGTTAGGTGGCTGTGGCAGTTCCTTCCTACTTCTCTCTTCTCTTTCACTATCTATCGACTAGTGCTTGCTGTTTGACATTGCACTCTATACGAAGAAAATAGATTGTCGACAGTACAAAGGGCTTTCCTTGGGCCCTATTCCCATAGTCACCTCACTTTTTTTCTCACGTCATAGTTTTTGCCACGTCACTTTTAAAGTGGTATTCTCATAGTCGAGTGACAAGGAAAAAGTTACTGAGAGAAAATGTCACAAAACAAGGTGTGGTATGCTCGAAGTGATTTTTGTTGCAAATGTCACTGATAATTGTCATTTTTTATCACTTGGAATTTATAGGTGACGCTACGATTTTCTTAAAATGGATAGTGACAAAGGGTAAGAAATATGTTTTATTTTAATATTTTTGATGAATTAACATTATTTTTATATCCTAGAATTAAAATAACGAACAGGATATGTAAATAGCAATATATCATATGTATATAGAAATACCGTTAACTACCGGTGACTACAAGAATACGAAAATTGGTTTGTCACATTTTTCAATGGGTGACGCGACTATGGGAATACGGGCCCTGAGCTCTAGTCTTCCACATAAAAAAAATTAACAACCTGCTACGACAACCTGTCTTCGCCTGTGTATATATAGGGAATCATGAGACACAGGCAGTCCACGGCCTGTCGGACGTATGCGTCAGTCAGACTGAGTAATGTATGGCATAAGCGAATGCGAACATTCGTAACATCCCTAATTGGTACAAACACCCTCACTGGTTGCTGAGAATTCTGAATCCTGGAACATGTAATAAGACTCGTTTTATTCTTCTTTTTTTCTGATGTCTGTGATATGACTACGAGGAGCGCCTCTGGTAGCCAATACAAGCACCATTCGTTCATTTTATATGAAATTTGACTGGTAATGTTGTCTAAACTTAATCACAAAGTATTTTGAATTTTTAAAATGGAAAATATGTCTCGAAAAGTATTTCAAATAAAATACAAAATGCTTTTTTTGAAAAGGTATTTAAATCCAAAATACAAAATAGGTATTTTGCATTTTGTATTTGCATTTTAAATAGAAGTATTTCAAATAAGTCGCATCTCTACTCATAACAAATGTGGAGGGATGGGTCACGGGAGAGCAAGGAGAGATGAGTTACGACCTCGCACAGTGTGTGTTCCAGAGCATACCTCCATCGGTTCGGACAAGATGTCTTCGCTGTTCCCGGCATTCCTAAATGTGATAGAAGACACAGAGCATGTCCTATTGGAATGCCCGATATTAGCCGAGCAAACTGCTGCACTGCAAGCGACAGCTCAGGCACGACTAAGAGTAGAGAACATCATAGACTACATGATGACATCGGGTGTTGTAAAGAATAAAGTGGAGGAGACGCTAAATATGCTCCATCAGAAGGTAAGGCGCAAATAAACCAAAAGGAAGAGAGTAAGGCTTAGAAATATCGGTATATTAGCAGGTAGATAAAAGCTGATCCAGTTGGCGAAGCATTGTTGAAAAGGCCTCTCTTTGCCGGAGAATGGGTTGACTAGTAGGTGATTTTAGTTAGGATTGGAATCCGGTATAACCAACAGGCTGGAGCGTGTCGGTGATACTCAAATTTGGCACAAACCTTTGGTTCTGAAGACAATGCAATGTAGTATATTCAATTTTACGGTACATCCAATATGGCGGCCACCATAAAATGGCGGATATTTCTGGGGTGGAATCTTGCGATCGATTTTTCTTTACAACCCCCCGACATGGGTATCAAATGAAAGAGTATGACGAGTAGAATACAGTAGGCTATGTGACATCATTTTAAATCCAATATGGCGGCCACCACAAAATGGTGGATTACCTTTTTCTGTACAACCCCCCGAAGTTTGAAAATATGATTGCTGTAAAGCAAAGCAAAGTAAATTGATGTGGTCTTCTTAGCAGCAAAGCGAAGTCAACAGCAACCGTATTAAAATTGCTGCAGCAATTTAAACCCTGGTAGTTACTGCTTGTATCATATAATAATTAAGATACAAACCAGTGCGTCTTTGCTCAGTAACTATTATTAGAAAATTTTCATTTTTATTGAAAATTTTTTTGAATTGTATTTTTTATATTTGGCAATTTTTTAAATGTTGCAAATTTCCATACTTTTAAAATTTTGAAATGACAACAAATTAAAAAGGGATATTCCGTTGCGGAATATTTTGTATGGGATATTTTGTTTTGGGATATTTTAGCCTGGGATATTTATCCTGGGATTTTTTGTCGTAGGATATTTTGTATGGGATATTTTATTTTGGGATATTTTAGCCTGGGATATTTATCCCAGGATTTTTGGTCGTGGGATATTTTGGCATGGGATAGTATGTTATGCTTCCAAAAAAACTGATAATATATTTGAAATCAGCGTCAAAAATTAGTTTAGAATGATGTAAAATATTCCATGCAACAGTCATGCTGTTGAGCCTTCCGTTCTCTTACAGTCACAATTATATGAAACGAAAATTCAGATCGTTTTTTGGAGTAAACCTTCTTTTGCTGAGGGGGTTCCGGTTATCCGATCATACTGAAATTTTGCACACGGCTTCAGTTTCGATGACAATATAATATAGTATACTCAATAGATCCAATATGACCACCAAAAAATTAGCGGATTACCGTTTCCTTCACAAGATGCAAAAATACGCCCTTTTGATTGGAATCCTAATTTTTTGGAATTTTTTATGTGGAAAGTACGCTTTTTAGGGTCATTTGAGGGACTTTTATGCCATTTTTTCAAAATAATTTTAAAATAAAAAACAGTTGAAACGGAAATACGCCCTTTGGAACAGACACTCCTCAATTATAAACTAGAGCAAATTAATGTTAACGCTCCAAGGAACGCCTTCGAATTGTTGATTCGCCAGAGACAATGAGTGTACTGTGTATTGTGCTAGATTAAATTGTATCTAGTTAGAACAATCTATGAAGTGCAAAGCTTCCCCGAACTTGTAACTTAAAGTTTATCATAATTTTGCCCGTAGAATCTTTTCTTGAACTTTAATATTTTTACTAACTCAGCAATTTTTATAAACTTCAAAAAATTAAGGAGGAATTAAATTGACAATCAAAGCCAAAAGTTAGTCCTATTTTTTAGGAAGCTCATATTTTGATACTCTACTACATTAAAAAATATTCGAAATATTAAATATTGAATAAAATATGCTCATAGCTACTAGTTATTTCACCCAAAATTGGAAAAACGATTAAATTTCTTGATTTATTATAACGTTGAGTAATTTTGAGTATTTAGAAACCGAGCTGCTACTATTGGCTCGTTGTATTTACTTTACATGTGCTCGATATGTCCAGAATTATAGTGAGCGTCCTTTTCGTGGCTCTTGATTGGTCGGCCTGCTCGAAGCGCGGAAATTATACAGTACTTAAATGCACAGCCGTCACAAAAACATATCTAGATGATTTTTATATAATTGCGCAAAAACAAAATTGCACATTACATAATGCCAAAAGAGGTGCTGGTGCTTAAGAAATTTCATGTATACTTAAATACGTAGATATGAAGACTTTTATTCAATTCTATTATAACAGCAGCGGAAACAAGCATTGGTTATGTCCAAAGAAACCAGCAACACTGGATCTCGGACACAACCTGGGAAAAAATTGAACGCAGTAGGGCCCTCAAAAATAACGTGAACTGTACAAGCGACCCGGAAAAACGTCAACAACTTGAACGGGAATACTCCCAATTACACCGGGAGGTAAAGAGAAGTGTCCGGCGTGATAAAAGGCGGCAGATAAATGAGCTCGCAGAAAAAGCGGAAAACGCCGCAAACCAAGGCAACAGTAAAGAGCTGTACCAAATTACTAAACAGCTCTCGGGAAAGCACTCTACTAAAAAGCATGCCGTAAAGAGTGCGGATGGAAGGCTGCTGTGCAGCGACGAGGAGCAACTCCAAAGCTGGAGAGATTACTTCTTTGCCTCCCTGAATGGTTCATTTGCACAGGAACCTCAGGAAAACCGCAACAATGCACAGCCAATAAGAATCACCACAAGAGGAAAAGATGGCATCCCGCCAGAATAGTTGAAAGCCGACTCAAGCCTCATAGCAGATGCGCTACAGCCAATCCTAGAAATACCTTTACCTTGCTTTCGTAGACTATGAGAAAGCGTTCGACTCGGTTAATAGGAGCTTTATATGGCGAGCTCTACGGCAACGTGGACTGCCGGATAAAATAATAGAATTGATAAAAGCTCTATACAACAATTCCAAAAGCAAAGTTCTTCACAATGGAAAACTATCCGACAGCTTTGAAGTGAGCTCAGGAGTACGGCAAGGATGCCTACTTTCGCCATTACTATTTCTTATAGTAATAAACGACATCCTTGTCAGCGCTCTAGATACTAGAACAGGTGGCATACAATGGGGATTGTTAGACCGCCTTAAGGACCTCGACTACGCGGATGATATCTGTTTGCTATCCCACAGACACCAGGACCTCAAAAACATGGTAAACAATTTGGCAACAGAAAGTAGCTCGGCAGGCTTAAGGTTAATTCCGACTGGAACCAAAGAAATGCGGATAAAAGCAAACACCCTTGAACGAACAGCGCTAAATAACCGCGACGTGGAACTGGTAGATAAATTCTGTTACCTCGGTAGTATTATTACCGAAAACGGCGGTACAGAAGAAGACGTCAGTTCCAGAATAAATAAAGCAAGAAGCGGATAAGCATGCCTGTTTCACATATCGTCCGCTTCGAGTGTAAACCTGCTAACTAACTTTAATGAAATTTTACAGCGCGGACAAAAAAATTCTAATAATTTATAATTGTGGCTTAGAAAGCAGTAGTAGTCTAAACCATAGTATTTACTATACAATATTACAACATAAACCAATTATATTTTGGGTTTTCTAAGCTATAAATATAAATTATTAGAAGTTTTTTGTCCGCGCTATAAAATTTCATTAAAGTTAGTTAGCAGGTTTACACTCTAAGCGGGCGATATGGAGATCGACGGAGATCTCAATTAACACCAAATTGTGGTTGTTCAACTCCAACGTTAAGGCAGTTCTTTTGTACGGTTGCGAAACATGGAAAGTCTTCAACAGATGCCTACGTCGTATCCTAAAAATCCGCTGGCAAGATAGAATTTCAAATGAAGAACTATGGCGCCGTGCCGGCCAAGAAAGGATAGACGACCAAATCAAGCACACATTATCTTTAATTTTTTTAAGAACAAAGCCTAAACATTTCCGTAAAATTTCATTCTCGCAGAAGTTTTTTTTTATTTGCATGGCTTGAACCGCCGTTTCCTTTTTCCTTTTATACCGACAGACATTGGGCGCGTTTAGGCCCAAGTTAATTTAACTGAGTTAGCCAAGTTAACAAGTGCATAAACAGCAATTTTTTTAGCGCTGTTAGCTAACTTATTTCTGCTTTTTGGCTTAGCCAAAATGAATTGACGTTTGCTTGTAAATTTTTGTTGTAAGCAAATAATTGAGAAATATTTCAATGCAGCATGAAGATATTATCATTATTTTTCATTTTTTAGCTTTTTGTTATTTGTAAAATGAGAAATGTTATTATTTTTGCTGTTATTAGCTGTAAAATCAAAACTGTCAAATGGTATGCTAGAAACGGTGCTAAGTTAACAGCGCAAATTTAACAGAGTTAAAATAACTCGGGCCTAAACGCGCCCATTGCTGCTCAAATTGCTGCTGCTGCAGTTTTTTTGTTTTGTTTTTTTCTTTCTTTCTCATTTCGTAGGCTCTTGCAACTGCAATCACGATCATGTGCACATTAGTTTCGTCGGCTCGCTAGGTCGCTGTATACACAGGTAAACCTCGCAAGATCTAAAAATAGAATTCCACAACTGCATATACAGTATTGGCCAATACTAAAGCACCCCCCTGAAAAATTTCATAAATTTTTCATTTTTTGATAAAAACTTAATAAAAACAACTATCCAATATTACAAAATTTATATCTAAATATTTATTTATATATCTAAAATATAAAAAAATTCAAAAATTATAACATAAATACTTCAGTCTTACAATTCAAACTATACAATGAAATGAGAAACTATTGTACCAGTGGACAAAACTAAAGCACCCCCTCAATTCGATGGAAAATTTGCCATAGCGACTGCCTAAACTTAAGGCTCTAAATGATTAACGGTCAGTAATATCGTGAATGATAACAAAGCACGAGGCAACGGGACGGGTTTCACCTTTTCATTCTGGCGGAAGATCGAACAAAACATATAATAGGGAGGAATCTTTGCTAAAAGGGACCATCTTTAAATCCTGACATATCCTCAGTCCAACTTCCTAAAGATTTCGACTTTGGAATAAGTCAGAGAACAATCCGACGAAGACCCGTAGAAGCTGGATTATTAAGTCGAAGACCCGATAAAAAACCACTAATATCTGGAAAATAGATGAAACATTGATGGGGGTGCTTTAGTATTGGCCAATACTGTATGGTCACAAATAACCCGACTTCATCCAACTGCCGTTTTGGTGAAGTTGGCTGAGGCGTTGGTTTTTTATATTCGCGATGCGCGTGGCGCGAGTTCCATTCCCAACCATGTTTGCGATTTTTCTAGGGAATGACTTGTACAGAGTGTAAGATCAATATCAATAGCTACCGCCGTAGTCAACAAGTAACAGATTATTTCTCATTCGCTCACTCGGTTTCATAAGTTCAGGTTATAACAACAACAACAACCATGCAATACCCGCGAAGAATAGCACATCGGCAACTCCACTACTTTGCACTTTCGCTTCATGCTGAATCCCCCCAGGTCCCCCGCGGGTCCCCGCCAAGTCCCAAGCCACTGACCCCAATCCAATTGATCCAATTCCAAGCGACCCAGTCTCAAGGTCAACGACCTGACCCACTGCCATAGGGCAACACTGTCTGGCACACACGCTGGCGCCATTTCATATGGCACTACTGTCTGGACAAAGTGTCCCCATACCTACTGTTGTTGTTATAAAGAAAATTATCTAAATAAACCTGTTTTAAGTTGAGTTTATATTTGCTCCTATTCGACGATAGTTTATTTTCGGTTTCCAAGTTTAGTTGACTATACAAAATATCTTAATACTCCTTTAATTAATAAATTTCCGCAATTTTACAAGCTTTATATTAACTTCGTTTTCTGTGTGGGCCAAATCTTGCGATCGATTTTTCGACTACTTCCCGTAATCCGGTGACGCTCAAATTTGGCACAAGCCTTTGGTTCTGAAGGCAATGCAATATAGTATATTCAATTTTATGGTACATCCAATATGGCGGCCACCATAAAATGACGGATATTTTTGGATATTTCTGGAGTGGAATCTTATATTCCTCATATTTAAAACTTTTTTTATTATTTAATATTTCTTAGTTTATCTAATAAAAGCTTGTTTTAAAAAAAAAATTTAATTTTTTTTGATATTTTTTTAATTTCAGATCAGACTAAAAAATATGTCAAAATCTTTTCTAATATGAAGCGGCTTCTTCAACTAATGCAATACTATAGAACTGTTCAAAAAACACAACTTCAGCAACGATGGAATGAGACTATAAATTTATCAGAGAATTCAAATAGTTTTCTTTATGAATACTATGAATATCTATGTGAAAATTATCAGAAGCAAGTAAGTTTATCATATTATTGTTTTCTTATTTATAAGGAGACTAGTTGGGACCCGGTACGCCTCGCTGCACGCTGAAAGTTCGAGACATTAGATTCAAAGTGCGCACCCTACGTACAGACCTGACAGTTATTTCGCACCGGGGTCTACAAAGTTCGATTTTTCAAACTGACTTCGAGTTAGAAATGGAACTTTTTATTCAAGGTTAAAGAATTTTCTTTTTTTTCATATAAAAATACCATCCAAATTTCCGTAAAGTACATAGTACATTGTACATAATACATACTACATAGAACGTAGTATAGTGCATGGTACATAGTACATAGTGCATAATGCATAGTACTTAGTACATAATATTAGTCAAACTTTAAAGTCACCCTGAAAATGTAACGGTATTTTTTATACATCAAAATTGAAATGAAACATTTTTTCGCACCGCCAATTTAAACTTTACTCAATGTAGGAGAAAAACATTTTTTTCCATATCCAATTACGGGCTTTTTCCGTGTATTTTCCAAATATTTTCTTTCATATGAACCTTGTCCTGACTATAACGAACACAACAAAAAAATATGAGTGTGCGAAGGACCACACGTTGGAAGTGAAAACTTCTATGCCCGCCCAGTCTATATTTCCAAATCAATCTTAATATTTTAGGAGGATAAGGATCAATAAATTTTGTTTATGAATATTCCATTTAAGTACTTCTAAGGAGTAGCAACTAGCTCTCTTTCAGGTTACAGCAAGTGGAGATAAGGCATTACATTTGCACGAGCGATGTCGTACGCGGTAACCAATCGCCTCAATTCCGCATGACATAGAACTCTCAAACTGCATTACATAGAACGCTCAAATCATATATTCTTGTATTACTTTTATGTGGAAGTAATGCAGCAAGGAAGTACTTTTCAAGAATAAATACCTCTTATTTTCTGTAATGAGACCTAAAGAAATATGAAGCAGCTCTAAAATTAATTCTGCATGTAATTTCTTGCCAATTTCCCTACTGATCAAATATAACTTACTACACAGATACAGATGCCCAGTCGAATAGACGAAACGTAGTGGCTCCATGTTGCCGAAAGCGTTAAATCCAAGCAAAATGTTTAAATTTGCATCCATGCAGCTGGATGGCAACTTTTGGTCGAACTCTAGACACAGCCAGAAGCGTGAGATCCTACGCTGGCGAAGCAAAATGAAATGAGTGTTGATAGTGACGTCTGCATTGCAACATTGAAACGCAATCCCTCGCACCCCTCGTAGCTAATAACTTCAAAAGTAAAGGCCGTAGCATAAAAATTATCTGGACATTATTCATAGGAAATTGTCCAAGCTTTCTAATTTTGCAAAAAAAAGTTTAGGTTTATCACGTATTTTTTGGAGAAAATTTTGGTTTTAGTTGAAATTTTAGTAAAAAAAAACCAAAATTTTGATTTTGGTACGGTAGAACCTTCTTTTTTACAGCTTTAGATAGGTGGGAGTATTCTGCGTACACTGATACCTTATTTATGAAAATTAGGCCACCCTGATATTTTTGAATTTTCTATTCTATTAAAACCAACCCATATCGGTGTTTTCGGTACTTCAAGATAGTGGGAAAGCATAAACACGGAATTAATTTTTTTTAACCATTCTAAATTCGGGTTTGATAAATTTGATGAAACATCTGCAGGCTGTAAACATTCGTAAAGTTTTGGTGCCTTAGTGTACGGTTCTAACTCGTGAGTAATTGCGTCGAAAGTCCGCCTTCGTTTTTTACTGCTTTCGGAAGGGCCTGCTATACTTGTTTCAGCGCTGTTATCCTCATTATCATGCTCGATAGAGTAGTCAATATTTTGAAAAATAATGCGCACGGTATCGTGCAGCGTGTCCTTACCGGATGACGTGTCGACGAATCGATCAAAATTGTTGAATGCAACACCAGTGCATAGATTTTTTGATCGAGTAATGCCTTCAGGACAAACATCAGAACGCAGAGTAGCACAAAACGTAGCTTCGGTCTCGATACCCTCCAGACTTGTGTAGCTACAGCAGTGGCCATAACGGTTGATAATATTAACTATCTTTTTGCTATTTGTTAAACTTTTTAAGCTCATACCGAGGCATATATGTTTTGAAGGTTTTATTTGCCCATTCGACACGGCATATATGATGTCCTCGGAAAAAGACGTTGCCAATCTATTTACATTATCGCTGCGCTTACGACGATGATTTGGTCCACTTAGTACATTTAAATAAAAGTCAGTTAAATTTTCTGGAATGTTGCACTCTCCTTTGATTAAATCTGCAGAATTAAGTTGATCCGGCAATTTGTTTTGTTTTGTTTTTTATTTCCTGCCTTAAAATTAATGCTGCATGCAATAAAACTTCTTTTTTTTTAATTTGATTAAACTGTTGTTCTACGAGTTTTTGATTGTTGTACATCACGACGGTTATTTTTTTTTTGAAATGTAGCTAGAAGCCGGTTTTCGAGATGATACGGCTTCGACGTATACGCATCTGCCTTGCGTTCTTCAATGTAATCAATAAATAGCGTATTTAAAAACGACAGGAAAAATGACTGATTTTTGGCGATGATATTTTCGGAAACAAATTTACATACTTCCTCATATGCTTGAGAATGAACATCGCGAGCTGTATGCCACTCTGTCTTTGGCTTATCTTTATTTTTTTTGATACTACTGTATTTTCATATTTTTTTCTGCATATCCCGTGATAAAACATCATTTTATTTTCTATCGCCAGGTTATGCAATTTTTCAACGAACTCTATATCATCTAAGTCCACTGCAATTTGTTGTATAGTTGCTAATGCCTTCTCTTTTTCTAGTAGGTGTAATTGTTGCTCTCGACCTTGATGTTTTTTCCTATTTTTATCACAAAATAAACAAATAGGATTATGCGATACCTCTTGAACAACGCCAGATACGTGAACATCGTCAACTACAGCTACGTCGCCTGTATCAGTGGCATCCTCGCCCCCAGCGACATCGTCGTCTGAATTGACATTCTCGCGTTCAGCGTTGTTATTTTCACCATCATCAACCTCGCCTCTACTGCCATCCACGTCTTGAACAACACCCTCGTCCCCAGCAGCATGCTCGCTTTTTACAGCACTGTTGTGAAAAAAAAATTTATAATGAGATATAGAATACACGCAATTTAAAATATTAAAATGACGCGAACGCTAAGCGCAAAATATATGTAAATATTTTTGCCCTTCACCCACGCCACGCTACATCTCCCTGTCTCTCACGTACGCACACAAATATGCTTACAAAACACACGCTCGCATATATGCAGATACGCACACTTGCACGTTTCACACCCACACACACTCGATCCCACATTGCACATATTTATTATATTTTAACAAACAGAATTGCTTACTGTGTACTTGAAGATGAGGATGCCTGCTTTTTCGGATCGTATCCTCTATGTTTAGGCGGCAATGCTGTAAAACGGTTGTGGCACTGGCTGTGATACATTTGAAAACTGTTGGTATTTTCCGGCAAAACAACGTTAGAGAAAGCCAAACCACCTTCTTTTCGAATTTTTAAAATATCTGTACACTTCTTTGATTTATCCGCATCAAAAGGATTTAATTTTCCGCTCTTTTTGGAGCAAAATACACAGAAGGGATGTACGTTCGACATTGTCGCAGCTTCAATCGGTAGAAGTTCAACGGTCGCACTGGATAGCTTGGCGTCACTCTGGCAAATTCGGAGTAAACTGATGATACATTTGAGTAGGAGAGGGGACCGGACCGGTTAGCAGCGGCAATTACTAGATCTTGGCTCCGTATTATACAAAGTGGCTATCGATATATTATTAATAGACTATTTGCACTTTTATGTAAATATTTAATTTTCTTATTTTGATGTCTACATATTTCCTGTTTATGTTATGTATTGTACGGTTTATTATGTATATTCAAATGTGTAAATATTTACTAATAGCCTTTAAAATCAAAAACTTGTGAGACAGTGTAATAACTACATGGACGCGCTGTGTTTAATGAGAAAAGTATAGATATCTTATACCACAAGAGCTGAAATTCGGTAATATAATAGTTAAGTAAATAAGTTAATAGAAAAAAATATCCAGCTTTCTATTTAGTGGGGGGAAAGTGTCCAGCTGATGCATTCAAAGATACAACGCGCCCGAGCGCATGCCGATGCGCAGCGTCATTGACTGCATCGGCTGGACACTTTTCCCCCACTAAATATGAAGCTGGATGTTTTTTTCGTTTCAGTTATTAACTTAACTATAAATTTACCAAATTTCAGCTTTTGCGGTATCAGTTTACTCAGTGCGCATTTTTCACTTCTTTTCGTGAATAATCCCCCACTCTACATTCGGTTGGATACGTTTTTTCTTTATTTTATAACATAATGTAAATGTTAACAAAGTTTCAGCTTTTGCGGTATTAGTTTTTTTTAATTATTATTTTACATGTGTGGGAGGCTGCCGCAGCTACACCCCCCGGAACTGCGCAAGCTGGAGGTCCATTCACTTACTAGTGATACCAAATAAGGCTTGGAAAACATTTTCAGCCTTGGTGAAATGACCACCCTCAAAAGGTCGCTGGCTCCCGGACTATACCCTTGCGACAAATACCTAGAGTTCAAAGGATAAGTAGCAGGCGATCCTTAAATTCTTCAAGGACCGACGTCACCTATGGATTTTCTACTTCGGATTATTTCTAATCCTTCGAGTAAGGGGGGAGGTGTTATGTGCACACAGCAACATTCTTTATTATTGCTAAAAGCATTCGCACCACACAACATATCTTTTGTTATCGCCATAGACTTCCGCCGCGCCATATCAAATTTCATCTTTAGCTTCTTCTGAATTAGAGATAGGAATTTCTTAGACTTAAGATTTATCTTACGTTGCAAATTATATCGAGTTAAGATTTAAGTTCCTAAGACTTAGAATAAAATCTTTATAACATTACCAGTTTGAACCTTACCGAGTACACATCTCGGAGTTATTAATAAAAGTCAATTTTAATTCAACCAAGATCATTTTGTGTGTTTTACTCACTTTATTAAGTGTTTTTAAAAGAGGATAAACGTCCACAACATAAGTGCAATTCCGTTTGCACATAACAGAAATAACGGACCGTTGCCGCACCCTGTACACTCGTCTGGCAGATACTTGCAACCGCTAGAATATTCTGGCTATTTACATATACTTTTTAAACAATTGCAAGAATGTTCCCTGAAAATTTGAGCCTTGTGAGAGCAGGTTATGAATTACTATCCCGATGACAACTTTGCTATTGTCTGGCACATATAGTACTTGCAACCCTCAAAAGAGGTTGTCAATTTTTTTTACACTTAATCATATGTAAATTACAACATATTAAAATTGTAGCCTTGTCGGAGTAGATTAAAAAAAAATTTTTTTGGACTTTTTCAAAAATTTAATGGATGATGACGCAACCGCGAGATGCCTGGCAGAATGGTACTTTCTTAATTGACTGATAATAAAACATCATTTAAAAATTTTCTAGCTTTGTGGGAAACGGGTTAGTCAGAAGGTTCGCTAGCTCTTAGACTATAAGGATGCTGTATTTTTTCATAAATATATTATGCCCCAATGATCAGTGTAATTGAAGCAAACACGTACAATTAATTCAAATTTAATAATATCTAATCGTTGAAACGTAATTACGTGCCAGGGCAGTGAGAATTTGACTGACCCGAACTCCAAAATCTCCACTAACTCACTCCCGCGACTAATCGCTCACCGACTGAAACAAAACATAGCCGTTACTACGTTGACTTCATCTCTTTCTTTCACCAAAGCGGCAAAGTCGCTTGCTACTCAATTTACAGGTGATTTTAACGGATTTTTAGATGACAGGGAAGTGATAAAACAACTGCGTGTGGCCTCTTATTTCAACTAATAATTTGAAGAAAATTTTGGCGAAAAAATCGAACTATATAAACTTTACAGCTTTTTTGGCAAACAAAAACTTATGATTGAGGTTTTTGCTTAAAGTTCTTTAAGTAAACTGCTTGGTAAACGCCAGTATTTGGCTTAAACTTTGGATCACTGCAAAATCGCCCCACAGGGAAGTGATAATTTTGACTAATTTTGACTATTTGGAACTAATTTTGAGCTAGAAATACTTGTTTGAAATAACTGATTTTGAATTCTCAATTAGAAATCGATTTAAAATTTTATTTGAATTAAACTTTAAGGACATAGCTTGTAAAATGATGAATCCACGAGCCGACCCCACTGTTTTTGTAGAACTGCCTGTATAGATAAATAGTTGTAAAAAATGTTTCAATTTAGTATTTGTTATTAACAATTAAAAATTTGCAATTCAGTTTACTATTCCTTCGCGTTTTTTTAAAAAATTTAAAAATATATCTACTATTAGTGGAGTCGGACAAGCAAAACATAAGGAATTGCTTCCAGTCTCAATTTTTTTTATAATATGTTAGTTACATCGAATACTAAACGAAATGGCATTTTCTACCACTGGCAACCGCCGCTACGTAAGTTATGGGCCATTTTGTGGAAAATCTACCATTTTGGTCGTGCTTTCTAAATATAGATGAGAATTTCTCGGTATGTGTGGGTCCAAAGAAAGCGAAAATAATTGAGGCTGTTCATTATGATATTACCTCTCAGCGGTTACAAAATGAAATTTTAATCTGCACACATAACCTCAAAAAAATTAAAAATTGAAGAAACTGCTATATTTTGGTTTTTTGGTTATAACTTCGGATGTTTTAAGTAAAATTTGATGAAATTTTCAGAAATTATACTTTATAATGTGAGCAATAACTGGTTAAAGTTTCAAGTTGAAATTTTTAATACAAGTTTCAAAAATTAACCTCAAATTTGAAAATTGATTGGCCAATGGCCCTATCTAAACTAGTATTGCTTCACCAGCAGTGGAACCGGTCTTTTAGAAGAGAGGTATAGAGAGGGTAAGCGCAGTGCCGGCGGATAATGTGGGTACGGTGGGTAGCAGTACCCACCCGAAAAATTCCGGGTGGGTAAAATACCCAGCCGGAATTTGAGCAACGAGCGTGTGACATAATCTTTTTATATTAAAATTGTACACAGTTATTGAATAGCTCACTTTAAGTTTCATTATAACTCAATTTATATAAAATCCAGTATTCCTAGAAGATATGCAAATAATGGCCATGATTCTTATTAAAAAAAATTTTGTATACACTATTGTGTATTTTTGTGCTCCGATTACTTTAACGCTTATTTTCTTAAACGCTAAAGATAAAAGCGGATAGCATTTAAGGCAGGTTTACATCCCAAGAATAAAGTGGAAGAGCAAATCTGAGCTCCTTTATCGCAAACATGGTTCTATCTCTGTTTCACTAACCGAAAACGGCAACCTCAAAGTAGGGCTCTACTCTACTTAACGAATGCGTAGACCGAAAAAAAGCTTTTAATTTCGTTAAATTTCAATATTCTAATGCCTATAAATATGCCATTTTCCCTAGTTTTTGCATATTTACCTTGTTTTCGACAGTTTGAAAAATGCGTTAATTTTTTTAACTCAAAAACGAAGTGAGAAAATGTTTGAAACTAATAAAATTGTATTTTTTACTACACATTAATTTAATATAACTATCTAAAAGGCTTTGCAGCTTATTAAATTGTTTCCTCTGCGACCGTGTTAAACATTTTACGTTTGACAGTTGTAAAAAGTTTGGAGCTTTCGACGAAACTTTGCGCTGCGTTTTGTACAGGGCCACTTTGTTCTTCCACTTTATTCTTGGGATGTACACTCGCCTTAATAAATAAAAACTTGCGGCGGACTCACCTTAATAAATAAAAACTTGCGGCGGTGTTGAAAGATTTTTATTTTCAAGCGCTGGTGTTGTTTTCCCAAGCGGTCGCCCATCTGAGTACGAATCACGTCAAATGCTGCTTACCTCCGCAAAAGAACCGGTCTAAGTATGCTAAAGACAGCCTTCAATCCCATCAACATAATTGTCTGAAATATGAACAGCAAAAACTAAAGCTTTATGAGTAAAATTGAGCTTTTAAAAAGCTTTCCGAATACGTAAGGCGTAAGGGATTGTCCCATTTCATTTGTAATGAGGTTTGCCTTATGGAGCCCTTATGAGAAACTGATAGGGCATACCTCACTTCAGTATCGCAGATTTTTTCTTTCTGTGGTGCGCATGAGTAATCTAAGGGGAAAGCTCTCTTTCGGCATGCTCCTTATTTGCTACAGGGGTCTCATAGGGAACCAACTGGGAAATCCCTTTTTCGGCATGCCCCCCCATTTGCCACATGAGGCCCACACGCTGCCTGAGGCATGCCCCTTTAAATGCTAGCCGGATATAACTTTTTCGTGCTACACATTCTCCCCGCAAATCCCAATAAATTAGAAATAAAATAAAAAAATATACGCGTGGGTGTGGGGAGCCTCTACAAAAATGAAAGAAAATCCGACGTTTTTCAATTAATAAGATTCTTCGTGTGTTATGCGTTTGAATAAGTATTTGCTTCAAAGAAGTAATTATACAAATATAGTATTAACAACATACATGCGGAACACACTTACTGCCAAGTCTGGCCGAGGCCTGCCGAAGATCGCCCGAAGAGGCGACCGACAAATTTCTGTTACATCGGGGGCGTTCAGTTGTAGAATGTCACATGTTTTACCTGCGGTATTTTTTTTAAATATTTTCTTTGTTGTAAAACTCCTTGGACGTACGATCCACTGGACCTTTGAGAGATGTCCCCGTTGGGTCAGATAATAGTCAAAATCGTGAAAGTAAGTATACAATGTATACGAGTTACAGCAATAATTATGAAACTCTCGTGAGATTCTTTTCCCGCTGATATGTTTCTCACAAGACCTAACACTATTTAATCCAATCTTCTAGATGGTGCTTTAAATAAATCTTCAGTGCCGTTTATTTTTAAAAAATGGGCGAAAGACTACGCATGGCTTCAACTTAAAAACAACAAAACGATTTGCACTATATGCACCGAAGCGTGCGAGATGAAGTTAATAGCCAATTAGATTCGCGTGCTATCGCATCCAAGTAGGGTTGATGAGGGATTCTACCACTGGAATCATGGACATGGGGGGTTAGAGTTTTATGCCACTAGTTCTCTTCATATAGACTGCCTTGAAGCGTACAAAATGTTGATAAGGTCAGTGGGGGTCAGACAAGGTCTTTCCCTGAGAGGAGCCAACAACTATGAAAATTCCAATTTCATGACATTTTCAAAGGCTCGAACTGAAGATGTGACTGAACTGGTATCAGGGCTGCAAAGAGATGATCACAAATGGCTCCATGAAGACTGTCAGAATAGAATTCTAGATTTTATGGCTACTACAGTATTGTCGAAAATCATGGAAGATATAAGAGCAGCTGAATTTTTTTTATTACACTAGACTAAACTTCGGATATTTGCAAAACTGATTTGGAATGCAGATCTACAGAAATGTAATCTACCGGCTATTGAATCGTATGAGAAGGTAAAAGCAGTAACCGATGATTTGGGCTGTTCTCGAGATTCAAAATTCGAAGAGATTTCCAATCAAGTAGCAACTTTGAAATTAATGAACCACAAATCCCATGTCAGCGAAAAATCCAAAGCGTCTCGGCGAAGGTAAGTAAGGTAAGGTAAACCCCTCAAGATTTTTTCTGACTACCCACCCGGGCCCAACACGATCCGCCGGCACTGGGTAAGCGGGAACTGTAGTAAGTTCACGGGAAAATTTTGGCGTGAAAACTTAACACATACACAATTCGGCTTGGCCTACTTTTCTTAATCACGAAGCAAGTATAATTATCGACACGCACACAGATATCTCCGTGTAAAGACAAGGAAGTTACGGTGAAAAAATTCCAGTGTAGACTAGATTAATTTCCAAAAACGGTTTCACTGCTGCTGAATGAATACTAGTTTAGATACCCACAATAACTTTTGTGCATCGTAAAGTATGAGGTTCATTTTAAGTGTAGGTTTTTTTATGCATTTTATGATGGTGAAAGAAAAAATTTGTTTAAGCTTGAAAAAAGTGAAAAAATCGAATGGAAAATAGTGGAATTTTTGTATTTTTTCGTCAATTTTCTCGACTTTTTTTGATAAAACTCTTTTTTTTGTATTAATAATTCATTTTTGACAAATGCCAAAAAATAATTTAGTTTTACCAAAACAAGAAGTGGAATTTTTCGAGAAAATTGACAAAAAAATACAAAAATTCACGATTTTTCATACCGAGAAATTCTCATCTATATTTAGAAAGAACGACCAAAATGGTAGATTTTCCACAAAATGGCCCTTAACTTACGTAGCGGCGGTTGCCAGTGGTAGAAAATGTCCATTTCGTATAGTATTCGATGTAACTAACATATTAAAAAAAAATTTTGAGACTGGAAACAATTGCAGAGCGATATTCCAAAACGTGCTAAGTTCTTATGATGTAATTAGTGGGATATAAAAAAAACTGAATATCACTTAGTACGATTTGATTGTGCATCCGTGTCTTTGAAGTGAAACCCCGTCGGAATTAGTATGATTTGTGATAAATGTTTATGGTGAATGCATAACTACTACGTCATAGATTGGAACGCAATACAATATTAAAATTAAACAAAAATTGACTTAGTACGTTTTGGAAAATCACTCTTCAATTTCTTTTTCACTCAAATTTGATGCTTGTCCCACTTCACTATAGCATATTCCCCGAGAATTTCCTATAAAAACATTTAGTTTATATGAAAAACATTTTTTTTCTTGGGTGAGGTACTGGGTCCATAAGTACTGCGGTCATTCATTTGGGATATTGTACTACACCTCTATACCTCATATTTTTAGGCCAGACCGCTTGAACAAGTTCAGCAGTCTGCCTAGTGGCTTGTCGCTTAGACTTGAGTAATCGAGCAGCGAATAAAGAAACCCTGCTCTTCGCTATTGCGGGGCCTTCACAGAGGACGTGGAGAGCAGAGTCATCCTCCTCCAGGCAAAGCCTGCAGGTGGGGTCCTCCGCTTTTCCTATCCTCCATAAGTGGTAATTTAAGGTGCAGTGTCCGGTAAACAAGCCAACAAGTGTCCTGACATCGTTTCTACTGCGCCCTAACAATTTCTTGGCCGTGTTAGGAGACGGCCCAGAAAGGAACCGCTTAGAGTTGGCCAGTCCAGGTGCGGACCTCCAGCGTTCAGTATGTTCCATCAAAGTCCGATCGGCTAGGGACCTTCGCAGATAGCTGGTAGGTGTTCCGATAGCCTGCTCTGGACCGATGAATGCAATGTCAGAGCCCTGTTTAGCTAGGGCATCCGCTTTTTAATTGCCTTTAAAGCCCCGGGACCCAGACAAGGGTAACTTGATTGAGAACGCCCAGCTCACCAAGAGCATGTTGGCAGTCCCAAACTAATTTAGACTTGGTCCTACGGGACCTTATCGCCCCAATTACCGCTTGGCTATCAGAGAAGATAAAAATCCGTTTATTTTGGTAGGCCCTTCTTAAGTTCTCATGAGTGCATGACAATATAGCGTACAACTTTGCTTGGAAGACACTTGCTAGGGTGCCTAAACTAATCGCTCCGCTGAATCTGGGGCTTTCGCTCCAGATTACGGCGCCCACACCTGTCTCTGTTTTGGAGCCAATATTACCGTGTACCACGTGGTCCAAAAGTGGGCAAAAGTTTTGAAAACTTTCTACACCCCCTAATTTTGAAGAACCATCCAAATGATGAATTTTGGTGGCAACCGGAACGATTTTGAATGAAACTAACCCGTGTCCCAAAGCGATTAAAAATTTCAGGAATCTATATAGTATATAAAACACAAAAAATGTTTCTTTGTCCGTTATAGACTTTGAAACCATCCAACTGATTGCCACAAAAATTTAACCACATATTACTTACATCCAGGGGGTGGTTATAGAATTAAATTCAAAATGGCCGCGCCAATATGGCCGACGAATTTGCCAATTGTCTTCCGATTCCAATGAAAATCGGTATCTGGGGTTTCTTGAGGTAGCAAATAACGAATGTTTAATCAAAACTTATAAATTCAAAATGGCCGCGCCAATATGGCCGACGAATTTGCCAATTGTGTTCCGATTCCAAAGAAAATCCCTATCTGGGGTTTTTAAAGGTAACAAATAACGAATTTATGATCAGAACTTATAAATTCAAAATCTTCTTCTTTAACGGCTCTACAACCGGGATCCGGTCCTGGCCTCTCGCAACTGTTCTCTCCATCGGTCCCGATTCTGAGCCGATGTCATCCAGTTTGGCATCCCTATGCTCTGAGCGTGCTGGTCTACGCCATCCTTCCAGCGGAGGTTGGGTCTCCCTCGCTGTCGCACCCCATAAGTCTTACCGCAGAGAACTTTCCGAGCAGGCTCATCTTCACTCATACGAGCTAGATGTCCTGCCCACCGGAGTCTACCGAGCTTTATTTTCTTCACAACATCTATGTCGCGATAGCGCTCGTAGATCTCGTCATTGTAGAGTCTCCGGAATCGTCCTTCCTCACATACGGGGCCAACAATCCTCCGAAGTATTTTCCTCTCAAACACCGCCAAGAGGTTAGAGTGCTTTTTGCTAAGCACCCACGTTTCGGATGCATATGTGAGGACCGGCAAGACCATCGTCTTATATAGTAAAAGTTTAGACGTTATGGTTAGATGCTTGGATTTGAAGAGCCTTGACAGGCTATAGTAGGCTTTGTTGGCTTTTAGCAGTCGTGCGCGTATTTAAGGTTCCATTGTCGGCTGCTACTATTGACCCAAGGTAGGTAAATGATTTTACCACATCAAACTCGTGTTCCTCTACCTTGATTGTGGGACCAATGTTAGGTGTTCTTGCAGACGAGGCCACCATGTACTTTGTTTTGCTTTCGTTGATGTGCAGTCCCAGATTTCCTGCCGCTCGCTCAATCTGGATGAAAGCTTCTTGTACAGCTGTTGATGTTCTTCCAATGATGTCAATGTCGTCTGCGTAAGCCAGTAATTGGGTGGACTTGTGGAGGATTGTGCCCCTTGATGTCACGCCCGAATCTCGGATCACTTTCTCCAACGCCAGGTTGAAAAGGAGGCAGGCCAGACCGTCCCCTTGTCGGAGTCCATTATAGATGTTGATTGGTCTGGACAGTATTCCGGATACCTTTACTTGGCTTGTCACATTGGTCATGGTCAACCTACATAGTCTTGTCAGCTGGTTGGGAATGCCGAATTCTCTCATGGCTTTGTAGAGTTCTACTCTGGCTATGCTATCATAGGCGGCTTTAAAGTCTATGAAGAGGTGTTGGATTGAGTTTTGAAACTCTAGACATTTTTCCATAGCCTGCCTCAAAGTGAAAATCTGATCGGTTGTTGATTTGCCTGGGCTGAAGCCACACTGGTATTGGCCTACGATGTTTCTAGCGTATGGGGCCATCCTGTTTTGTAGAATGGCGGAGAATATCTTATACGCGGTACTCAACAACGTTATACCACGATAATTGCTGCAAGTTGTGATATCTCCTTTTTTATGTACCGGGCAGAGGATGCCTTTTCTCCAGTCTTCTGGCATCGCTTCCTGCTCCCATACTTGCACAATTAATTCATGAATCGCTTGGTGTAATGTAGGCCCTCCATATTTAACCAGCTCCGCAGGGATGCCGTCTGCACCCGAGGCCTTGTTGTTTTTGAGCCGGGTGATGGCACTGCTAACTTCTGCTAAGCTTGGTGGTGACAGCATAGCATTATCGTCAGATATTGGTGGAGCATCCAAATCCTCAGTTAGCTCGCCATTTAGCAATTCATGAAAGTGCTCTTCCCATCGCTCCAAGATGCCTTGAGGATCGATGATCAGATTGCCTTCTTTGTCCTTGCAGTATGTGCAACGAGGTGTGAATCGCGTCATACCGCGTACTCTTCGGTAGAACTCCCGCGCCTGGTGCGGCCGTCGCTCTCTGTACTGTTCTAGTTCACAAACGAGATTTTTCTCCCAGGCTTCCTTTTTTCGTTTGTGAATTCTCTTTTCTTCTTTTCTGAGCTCTTTATATTTCTCTTCGCGTGCTCGTGTTCTCTGAGACTGCTGCATTGCTCGATACGCAGCATTCTTACTTTCAGTTGCCAGCTTGCATTCATTATCGAACCAGTCGTTCCGATCCGAAGATGGAATCAGCAGTACTAATGACAGTATTTTTAAGGCGGGTCCAGCTCTCGTCGACGCCCGGCATCTCATCCCCAGGACTTGCTCTTCTGAGCGCGAGTTCTAACGCCTGACCGTAGCTGTTTCTGGCCATTTCGTTGCGGAGTGCAGCTGTGTTGATTCGAGCCTGATCAGCGGATACAAAGCTTTTCAGTGTTGTAATGCGCTCTCGTAGCACCATACCAACAAGATAGTGATCTGAGCCGAAGTTGGCACCTCGGTACGTTCGTACCGTCATCAGACCCGAAAGGTTGCGGCGGGCTATCAACACATGGTCTATTTGATTACGAGTCGTTCCATTAGGAGATATCCAGGTGGCTTTATGGATATCTTTACGCGCAAATCTGGTACTTGCAACGACCAAGTTCTTACTTGCTGCCATCTCTATAACTCTCTGCCCATTGTCATTAGTGTTCTCATGCAAGCTGTGGGTGCCGACATATTGCCTGTATACGGGCTCCCGGCCTACTTTGGCGTTCAGGTCTCCCAATATGTTTTTTACACCATATCCGGGGCAGGCATTAGTTCCCGTTCAACTACTTCGAAGAATTCTTCTTTTTCATCGTCCGGGGACTCTTCTGTAGGTGCGTGAACGTTTATGAGGCTGATGTTCTTAAATTTGCCTCGCACACGGAGGGTACATAGCCTTTCGTTTATTGCTTTAAAGCCGATAATGGTAGGCTTCATCCTTTTGCTCGCCATAAAACCTACCCCGAGCACATGGTGTTTCGTATGACAGCTGTAATATACGTCATAATCAGGTTTTTGCAAAACACCATTCCCTGTCCATCGCATCTCCTGAATGGCGGTAATGTCAGCTTTATATGTTGACAGGGTATCGGCCAGATGTTGTGCAGCTCGAGTTCTGTACAGAGTTCGTACGTTCCATGAGAAAATTCTTAAATCATTTTGCCTTTTTCGTTGCCGTGGTCGTCGTCGTTTTTTCCAGTATCCGAGGCATGTTGCTCGTTCCGTAATGTTTATTTTTTTTACGGGTGAGGTTATTAGCCTCACGCCAACCTTACTTTGAAGGGACTAGCCCGATCATGTTAGCCTATCCTCTCTCATAGGATATTTACCAGTGGCCACCGCTAGGAGGTTATGATCGCACTTCCATCAGTTTGGAATAGTTACGGCACGTGCATGTTATGCTACATGTTATTCCCCCTATTCCGCTGATGACTGAACACCATAAATTCAAAATGGCCGCGCCAATATGGCTGACGAATTTGCCAATTGTATTCCGATTCCAATGAAAATCGGTATCTAGGGATTCTTGAGGTAGTAAATAAAGAATGTTTAATCAAAACTTACAAATTCAAAATGGCCGCGCCAATATGGCCGACGAATTTGCCAATTGTGTTGCGATTCCAATGAAAATCGGTATCTGGGGTTTTTTGAGGTAGCAAATAACGAATGTTTAATCAAAACTTATAAATTCAAAATGGCCGCGCCAATATGGTGGACGAATTTTTGCAATTGTATTCCGATTCCAATGAAAGTGGATATCTAGGGGTTTTACGGTTGCAAATATAGAATTTATGATCAAAACTTATAAATTCAAAATGGCCGCACCAATATGGCCAATGAGTTTGCCGATTGTATTCCGATTCCAATGAAAATCGGTATCTGGGGGATTTTAAGGTAACAAATAGAGAATTTATAATCAAAACTTATAAATTTTAAATTTCGGGGCCAAATAAGTGTCATTTCCCGGTCAGCCTTATGTAGGTTGTTCAAGGGTTAGGAAATCGAAAAATTTTCACATCCTAGCTCCAAATGGAAGAACATTTAGGAAATTTCTTAAATTTGCCCTAACCAGTATAGAAACAGTAAAAACGGTAGAAATAGGTTTTCAAATTAATATGAAGAACATCTCAATATAATTCAATAAAAAAAAACGCTGTACAGGACAGTTATCCACGTTCTACCGGTCAGACGCCTGCAAAGATGATTTTCGGGAAACAGATTACGCTGCCAAGTGATTTAAATTTTTTAATCGCCCAACAGGATGAAGACCCACTACGACCTAAAGGCGACCTAAGGAAGGCGATCGAGTCTAGCTATATAATCCTCCACGAATGAAAAGTAAATTGTCAAAACTACAAAGGAAATGGAACGGCCCCTCCACAGTAATCAAAAGGTTCGATCGGTAAGAACGGGACCTGTAGGAAACTGTGTTCGGGACGAATATTAAGTAAGAAGGGGGCAGTGTAACGGCTAACCGAAAAGAGAAAGTTAAAATTCCAATTCACCCAGAAGTTTCATGTTCAGAGGCACCTACTTGAATGCATACATAACGCAGTGTCACATCCCAATTTAGTACGGTTGTTCTAACTGAACCGCCTAGAAGAGAAAGGAGGAGCACATGTGTGCAAGAAGTTTTGTTTTGAAATTAAAGTTGTTAAAAAGAAACAAATTGTTCCAATTAATCCCTGACGAATCCGAGAACGCTCGAGAATAAATATTACAATATTTTTTATAGGTAACTCTAAATTTCTGTATGGTATCCAAAATCATTTTTTCCTGATTTATTTGTTGTTTTCATTATACTTTTTTCCTACCGCGGACTGTGCACACATAAACTTTTTTTATTTGGAGGCGTTGCAACGCACGCGGGTTTTTTACTAGTAATTAATAAAAATACCTACGCGTTAGGCCGCAATGTGAAAAATTAGGTCTCTATAAGGGTTTTCGAGGTCGCTGATTGCAAATCTGATGTCAAAAACACGATTTATCAACATGACAGGTGTCAAAAACGCTGTTAAAAACTATAATATATATAATAATATTATAATAATATAATAAATGAATATCTATATATCTACACCAATTACAAAATTTTCAATCGCTTTGGGACACGGGTTACTTTCATTCAAAATCGTTCCGGTTGCCACCAAAATTCATCATTTGGATGGTTCTTCAAAATTAGGTGGTGTAGAAAGTTTTCAAAATTTTTGCCCATTTTTGGACCACCCTCTGTACCATACTAGTCCACCCGGCGATACCTTAGGAAAGGTCCAGGTTAGCCTGTCTTGTATGTGCACAGAGGGTTGCTCAAATTTGGAGATTTTAAAGGGCATGCTATCCGAGAGCATCCCCGCTTCCGGAATCCCTTCTATAATGTTGATAACACAGGCCGACAAAATTTAACAAAAGTCCAGACCCAGAGACCAGACCTAACATACCCGAAGGATTTTGATGCGCTGAATCCGAATCCGTGTTCAGAATAGCTCCTACACGTCTGGTTTTCGAGATATCCTAACCTAAAAGTGCAAAAAACGCTTTTTTGCAGTTTTTGAGGTTACTTTTTGTATGGCAATTGAAAGTACCACCCTGTCCCTTTTCAACCTATTTGGATTTTTTGAAATATCTTTTTTTTTTCACCAAAATATCGCTATTTGAAATTTTACACTTTAGCGCATTAACCAACTTCAAAAATTTTTTTTTTCCTAACGCGTTTTTTGCACTTTTAGGTTAGGATATCTCGAAAACCAGACGTGTAAGAGCCATTCTGAACACAGATTCGGATTCAGCGCATCAAAATCCTTCGGGTACGATAGGTCTAGTCTCTGGGTTAAAAATTTGTAGGCCTGTGTAATTATAGAATGTCCTCGCCCAAAAACCAGCGCCCAGATAGCCATTCGCTTCCAGTCGCAGCGCCGTGTTTATCGCAGATTTCTCTACCTTAACTACCTCAGCGTGGAGTGGTACCAGATTGAGGAGAGTCTCCAGTGCTGCCGTGGGGGAAGTGCGGATGGCTCCAATGATGGAAAGGCAGGCCATTCTTTGAATTTTGCACAAATTGGTACTGTGGCGTACTGTGCCACCAATCTAAAGCTCTGTCATCATCTGCCAGGGTCAGTTCCTGTGCTGTGATTTTTTCTGTTCTTGTTTTAATTTATTTTGACTCTGGTCATTTGTGTTTAAACTGTTTTCATTTGTTTATTGTAGCTTAATATATTAATTTCGTTTTAAATTTGTGTTTTTATTTTGTTCTCTGTGATAGTGGTTTCTTGTTTTGAACTTTCTTTCTTCTGTACCAGTGACGAGGTAACCACTTTTCCCGTGCTGCTTGACGGGTAGTTTTTGGTTTGTTTCCATCTATAATAATATCTTGATGATATATTTCTATTGTAACAGTTTTCATATTTGTAATATATATTCAATATTATTGTTTCTCAGTTTGGGAAAGGTTTCATAACCTCATTTTATCTCCTCAAGTTATCTATCAATGTTTTTAACCCTAAAGCTGATTCTCAAACTGTGAACAAAATTTAAAAGGCGAATAAAAAGAAAAAAAAGAAAAAAGGGGAGAGAAAAAAAATTTATTATGAGTTTTGGCGAATCTGTTTTTAAAGTTCTATTTTTGTTTTTTCTTTATCTCTCTCTCTCTCTCTCATGGCGGGTCACCAAGCTTGTAAACTGTGCTCTTCGGAAATCGTCCGAAATTGGATTTCCTGTGATGATGTATGTGGGGGCGTTTTTCACCCTACCTGCCTCAACGCTCGAGCCAGTGGCAAACCTTTGGCCCCTAAAGGGCAAACTTGTAACGAATGCTCCGACATTCAACCCTGCCACGTCCTAAGACTAATGAAGGACATCTCTGACGTTTTCCTCGATGGTCAAGAGAAAGTCATGGGTAGTCTTAAGTCCTTCTCTGGCAATATCTCTCATTTTGAGATGTTAGCCGATGACGTTGAGTCGATCAACGTCCGGCTCGACGTTTTGTCCGACACCCTTGCCTCTGTTGCAACCAACTCGGGTTCATTGATGAACAAATTCCAGGAAATTTCTTCCCGGGTTGCAACGGTCTTCGATTCTATCGACGACATACATTTGGCAATCCACAATCCTGTCGCCACCTCGTCCGGCACCGTTAACTCCTTAGCTTCTCTTCATCCTATATTGGATGATATTAAAAGGAGTACGAGGCGTGTTCCGGCTGATATTGAATCGCTGTCAACAGCAGCGGTACAAAATCACAATGCCCTGAATTCTCTATCTCTTAAACTTGATAGCGTCTGGGATAGAACAAACTCTCCCCCAATGGTGGCAGTATCTGATGGGGCCGCGACTTATAAATTTTACAAGTCCGTTTACCAAAAAAAAAGTAAATCAAACTTGGAAATAAAACAAACTTTTTGTATGTATGAATGCCGAAACTGAAGTGAAGCTTTTCTTTAACAATGATTTTCTGGTGTTTGACAAAATTGCTGACATAAGGTCTGTGATTTTGCCGTGAGAAAAGAAAGAGTTTTTCCATGAGAAAATCTAAAAGGAATTTGTTGATGTACGTACGGAAATTGTCTAGACTTTTTGGAATTTAGAATTTACTGATATTTGTTAAGTTGAAATTATTATTATGTTATTTTGACTTATTGATAATAATTTATTATTAATAATAGAATATATTTGGGGACGTAACTCCTCCCTCCTTAAGAATGCAGCGAGGGCCAAAAGAGCTGCATTTCACGTCTTCTTGCTGTGGGTTCTTCTGGTGAACCTTGAGAAACGTTACAGATGAATGGATGATCCCTTTTGGATGACTTACGGTGCAGGTAAAATAGTGCAATGATGATAATAATGCTGCTAATTCCCAGCGTCGAGGTTGTTATGATGTCCCTTTTCCTCGTTTTTACGTCTAACAGTTCTATCTCTCTTCTGTCGTTGACGCTGTTGATTCTTAGTTTCCGCAATCTTAGGTCTTCTGTCAATGATGAATAGTTTACTTGTTGTAGGACGGTGGGATATATGTGAATTTCGTCCCAATATGTGCCCATATCGTCGGTATAATCGATGTTATTTATTTGGACTGTGCAATTTTTTATACGTAAAAGATGTGTCCCTTCTAGATTGAAGCTGGAACCACATGAGGGCTTGATGACTGTCTCTGGTGTATTCATCAGGAGTAGATAATTTGGTTCAGGTTGGATGATTTCTGAAGTTACTGATCTTTCAATTAGATGACATTGAGCTGGTTTATTTAGAAGAAGTTTCCCAATGCATGTAGAATCGCTGGTTGTTTCCTGGTATCTGGATTCCTTGCAGTAGAAGATATTTTCTATTTTCTGGCAGGGTAAGTCGAAATATTGGAGTTTTTGGGTATTGTGGATGATATATGGTTTTATGTCTATTGTTAAGGTTTGGTTTATTGGGAGTGGGATAATATGTAGCATGGAATATTGTTCTTTGGAAATGATTGGTATTTGTACATTAAAAATTATATTGCTGTTGTTGTAAAAAGCTTGTAAATCGAGAAGCTCGTAGACATGTTCATCTGAATTAATTTTGATTGACTGATTTTTTAAATATTGGTTGATATGTGTTAGTTCTTCTGAGTTTAATATTTGTTTGGATATTATGTTTAGTCGAGCTAACATTAGGGTTTCTGATAAGCTTACTAGATGATTATTTAATAAATCTATGTTGTAGTTAATTTGATTTAAAAATTGTGTGTATCTTGTCATATCTCTGTTACTATTAATTGCATTGGTTACGTCTTGGCGTATGTGGGTAAGATATTCTTGAATCGAGCTTTGCTGGTGATTAATGTGATTTGTAATGGTATTAAATCTATCTGCCATCTGCTGGTTGATAAGAACCTGTCGATTCATTTCATTTTTTAGGGTCGACTGGTTTGAGTCAATGTTTTGAATTTCATCGTTTAGACGGCTGGCATCGTCTGCGTCCATGTTCCCGGTAATACATTTTATAATACTACCTAACCCATTTATTAGGCCTCTTTTGGTTCTGATTTTAGGCATTAAGGTTTGGAGTCTGTTCTTTAGATCTAATAGCTTAAGGGTAGTAATGTTTGTGGAACCTCTTATTTCTTCTACTTTACTTAAGGTTAATAATGATTCCGATAATTTATTTATGGTTAGTTCGTAAGTTCCGAGTCGTACAATGTGGAATAAACTGTTGTGTCCAAGTATTGTTCTAGCTTGTCCGATTCTCATCGTCAATGTTTTGTGTCGCGTCAGATCTCGTACTTCTAGTTTCTGCCCTGTCACGGTCATGGTCAGGGTCATTAACCTGAAATTTTTTCTTTTTCTTTAACCTACTTTTATGAACTTTCTTATTATCTATAGTTGCTACTGTTACTTTCTTGTTCTTTTTAATTCTATGTTTACTGAATCTTTTCGTTAATTTATTACGTCTACATTCCTTTCTATGAACTATAGTACCTATTTCTAAATCTCTTGGTTCTTCTCTATTAACGTTTAACTTTCTTATATTCATTTCAACTTTCTGTTCTAATAGGTTCCTTATTTCTGGAAATAATTTTTCTTGAAATTCATTTAATTTTTTAAGATATTCATGTTCATTAGTATATTCTATATTCTTATTAAATTTATATGTTCTCCCGGAAAATAATTCAAAGGGAGTTAACTTAGTCACGGAATGGATAGAATTATTGTAAGAAGTTATTGCTTCATTAATAATATCATCGTGTTCCTTTTCCCTACTTTTATCGTGTATTATTATGTAAATTTCAGCTAAGGTAGAATGAAAACGTTCTACCGGCCCATTACTGCTTGTTTGCTGGAATGAGGTTATATGATGTTGGATCTTATACTGTTTGCAAAAATCTGCAAAGAAGCTTGAAGTAAATTCTGACCCTTGGTCGGAAACGATTTTACGAGGAATGCCGTGAAGGCTTATATAGTGTTGTTACACTGGTTCTAGCGGGGACTGTGTATGCAGAAGCGAATTTTGAAAATTTGTCTAATATTGTTAAAACTTGTTTTTTGTTAATACTATATATGCCTATGTGTAATATATCCAAAGGTGAAATGCTTATAATAATTTGTTCCGAGTATTCAGGTAAATGAACTGTACGAAGCTGTTTGTTCCTAAAAAGTGTTTGCAGAGAAATGGGGGGTCTCTTGTTGGATTTCTCCAAAATCAGTTGAATGTTGAATTCGTTGAGGGGCCTTTCAGATAGATGAATGCCGTCGTTGAGGTTTTCCTCAGCGGAATGGATTGTAGCAACGCTTGTGCCTGGTTGGTTTTCAGCTTCATTCATATTTAGTTCAATTTTTTCGTTTTCTAATTTAATGCGACTTAAGGCGTCGGCATTAGAATTCGCGGTGCCCTTTTTATATACGATGTCATAATCGTATTCCTCAAGTTTTAGCCTCCATCTTACCAACTTGGAGTTTGGCTCCTTGAGGTTCATAAGGCACAGAAATGGCTTGTGATCGGTGACTATTGTAAATTTTCGTCCGAATAAATATGGACGGAAGTATTTCGTCGACCACACAATAGCAAGCAGTTCTTTTTCTATAGTAGAATAGTTAATTTCCGAACTAGTCAGTGTTCTGCTCGCATAACATACGGGTCTGTCGCTGCCGATTGGGCCTTGCGATAGAACGGCGCCGATCGCATAATTACTTGCGTCGGTGGTTAAAATAAAGGACTTGGAAAAGTCAGGGTATTGTAAGATTGGGTCGTTCATAAGAAGTTCCCTGCATAATTGGAATGCTTTTCTATAGCGATCGTTTAGATCTATTTTCTTACCCTTTTTTAAACATTCCGTTAGTGGTTTTGTAAACTGGGCAAAATCTTTGATAAACTTCCTATAATATCCAAGGAGTCCTAGAAATGACTTTATCTCCTTTGGGGTCTTAGGGATTGGGAAGTTTCTTATAGCCTCAATTTTTGGGGGGTTAGGCTTTACTCCATTTGCAGTTACAATATGCCCAAAGAATGCGATTTCCTTTTGGAGAAATTCACACTTGTCCAGTTGGACTTTAAAATTGGCTTCTCTTAGCTTACTGAAGACTGCTGACAAATTTTCAAGGTGCTCTTGTAATGACGTAGAAAAGATGATTATATCATCCAGATATACCAAGCATATTTTCCCTATAAGTTCTTTCAAGACACTATCCATAACGCGTTGGAAGGTGGCGGGTGCGTTTTTGAGTCCGAAGGGCATTCTTCAGTGGCGGTTCCTCTTTGGAAGCAAAGGAAGCACTGCTTCCCTTGACCAAATAGGCAACTTCATAAAAAATTAATTTAAATATATCAAGATTAATCAAAAACAAAATCTTAATATATTTCTTCATCTGGAAACACTAAGCAAGCAATGTACAGATTTTTTTATATAAAATGTACAATTCATACTACTGTATACAAAGAATAAAGCCTCGGCCACGATACGAGCGGAGAGCGGTAGAGCGGCAATACTAAAGTGCCGCTCACCTCTAATCCGAGACATTAAATTTTTCTGGTGCCGCTCGCCGCTCTTATCGTGGCCGAGGCTTAACATAACGTAGGGAAGCTGTAATATCTCCAGCTTCTTTGGCACCGAAAATCAACGTGAAAAGTCCAACACATTCAATTCAATTAAACTCACACTCACGCAAAGGTTTGCGTTGATACAGGTCCCTGAGAAGCTGAACTAAACGCAGCTTCTTCGGAGCCGAATACCGGGATATGAGAAGTCGAACATAGACAAATTTTCTCTATCCACCATATTCTCTTGTTTTTTGGTTTCGTTTTCTGGTATTCTGCTCTGGTTTCGCCTGCTGTGGAGTTGCTCTTGAAAATTTTGCTTCGAAATTTGTTTTGACTCTTAATATGAATTTTCGTTTGAGTCAATAAAAAAAGAGATCGATGATTAGTCCATGGAAATGGTACTTTAACATTGCAAAAATGCAGGACAAGATTTTTTTCTTGGGTTGTGTAGGGGGGGGGGGGGGGGTCGGTGTTAGCTTAAATTTGAGTTTTCGAGTTCCCCACCCCCCCATTTGGCCGCCATCTTGGAAAAGGTGTGCAACTGGTTTTTCCGCTATATCTCCGTAACAGTACATCTTACAGAAAATTTATGCAGAGACTTTTTGTTTAGAATTAAATTATCTACAATTTATTATTTAAGCGTTTTGTCGTAAATTGAAGAATTAAGAAGTTATAAGCCTTAGAACACAAAAATTAGTCACAATATTTTCTTTTAAAGGCTATAACTTTTTTCCTTCAATTTTAACAAAAAAAAAAACAACAAGTTTTTTGTAGAGGGTTTCATAACGAATAATTTCCATTCATTCTTTTTTTAATTTCATTCACTACGAAGGGTTCACAGCGCCCCGAAGGTATCAAAGTGACAGATTTTCTGAATAATTTTTTTACGATTTTACCTCCTCCTCTCCCTAGAATTTCTCAAAAACAGGTAGCAAGTAATAATAATGTATGAATGACTTTCCGTTTGAAGAAATGCCGATGTTTGAGTAATGCAATAAAATTATTTATTACGGTTTTTTATTATTGTTATGGTATGTTTTACAAGGTAGGAGATGGTTTAAAATGAAATTCTTTGAATAATAACATGTATTAGTTTCTCCAATTTTTGAAAATAATTTGTGTTAGGGCTGCAAAAAATAGTGCTTCATTCAGTTATGCTAATTATCTAGCAAAATACGGACGTATTCATTTTGTGGGAAAATTTTGAATTATTTTAGTGTAATTTCAAAATTGTTATTTCAGTTTGATCTTAGTAAAATTTTCAATTTTATAAAAGTGTACGTGTTATTCAGTTGTGCTATCTACCAAAATTGAAAATATTAATTCCGTGAGGAGCTTTTGCAAATTATTGGTATAATTTTCAAGTGTTCATTGCAGTTTGTTGTAGTTTAAAAGTTTATAAAAGTGTGTGCTGTGGTATTTCATTATGAATAACTGTTTCATATGTGACAAATCTGTAACCGAAGGAAAATCGGTAACTGTGAAAGCAAAAGGAGTAAAATCTTTAATTGAACGAGCAATTGCGAAGGGCCATAAGGATCATGAGCAGTTCCTACGGACAGTTTCAGAGGTTAGTTTACACCCTAGTTGTTATAAAAATTATTCTGATAGTCGTTTGGAAAAGGGCGTTCGTTCTCATAGTAGCAGCAGCAGTTCAGTGTCTTGTACACTAGAAGCTCCTTTGATTGATTTTAATTTCCTTACCAACTGTTTCATTTGCTCTGAGGCGATTATTTATCAATCAAAAGTGTCTCTAAATCGACAACGGTCTGTAATAAATAATTTTATTGCATTACTCAAACATCGGCATTTCTTCAAAAGGAAAGTCATTCATACATTATTATTACTTGCTACGTGTTTTTGAGAAGTTCTAGGGAGAGGAGGAGGTAAAATCGTAAAAAATTATTCAGAAAATCTATCACTTTGATACCTTCGGGGCGCTGTGAACCCTTCGTAGTGAATGAAATTAAAAAAAGAATGAATAGAAATTATTCGTTATGAAACCCTCTACAAAAAACTTGTTGTTTTTTTTTTGTTAAAATTGAAGGAAAAAAAGTTATAGCCTTTAAAAGAAAATATTGTGACTAATTTTTGTGTTCTAAGGCTTATAACTTCTTAATTCTTCAATTTACGACAAAACGCTTAAAGAATAAATTGTAGATAATTTAATTCTAAACAAAAAGTCTCTGTATAAATTTTCTGTAAGATGTACTGTTACGGAGATATAGTGGAAAAACCATTTGCACACCTTTTCCAAGATGGCGGCCAAATGGGGGGGTGGGGAACTCGAAAACTCAAATTTAAGCTAACACCGACCCCCCCTACACAACCCAAGAAAAAAATCTTGTCCTGCATTTTTGCAATGTTAAAGTACCATTTCCATGGACTAGATGGGTGAACTTTCTCTTTATTCTAATGGGGTGGCAGGAGGTGTGTATTGAAGAAGCTGAAAATTTGTAGCTTCCATTTGTTTTTATACGCTTTATATTAGCTTCACCTGTATGTATGTATGTATGTATGTATGTATGTGTGTATGTATGTATGTAGACAAATCTTGCAACTTGATTTTGACCCACTTCCATATAACCGATCAACTTCAAATTTTGCCCATATGTAAAGCTGGCGTGACAATGCAATCTGACCATTTTGTAAAAAAATCAAGAAGGCGGTTCCAAGATGGTGGCCGAATTTTGCAATCGTGCTCCCCGACCCCCGACATGGGTATCAAATGAAAGGGTATGACAAATAGAGTACAATTCGCGTCATTCCAAATTCAAAATGGCGGCCAACACAAAATGGCGGACTACCCTTTTCTTTACAACCCAATCGATATGGGTATCAAATGAAAGGATATGACAAGTACAATACTTTGCTGCGTGGCGTCATTCCAAATTCAAAATGGCGGCCAACACAAAATGGCGGACTACCTTTTTCTTTACAACCCACTCGGTATGGGTATCAAATGAAAGGATATGACAAGTAGAATACTGTGCTGCGTGGCGTCATTCCAAATTCAAAATGGCGGCCAACACATTTTAAAATTAGCTGAAAATATTGCACAAGCCAGAAATGCTTAAGTGCAAATTCGATGATTTTGAGTTTATTGCATTTTTCTATTCCGTATTCCCTTATTTATCATTGCTTTCTTGTCTTAAACTGAGCTGCGCTTGCTAAGTTATCGGACCGGCAAAAGTGATTAAGTGCCTAATTGCGTATTTACAAAATAATTTGGCTTTCCGAACCCAACCAAATATGCACAAGATACTTTGAACTGTTTTGCTGAGGATTTTCGAAGAGAGAACAAAGTGAAAAACACAAGCAAATCATAGGCCAAAACAGTCCAAAATATCTTGCGCACATTTGGTTGTGCTTTTCACTTCGTTCTCTCTTTGAAAATGCCCACCCAGAATAGTCTAAAGTATTTTAAACATTTTTAGTTGTGTAGAGTGTGCAGTTTTTTCTTTGGAAATCCTCAGCCAAACACCCTCCGCCTAAATAAAATATTGAATTCATGACTTTATTCATTGTTTTATATGGACTCAAAGCAAAAAAGATTAATTTACATATGTTCCAGTTGTTTAACACACTTTCAAATTTTGCACATATATATAGTTCGCGGGAGAATGCAATCTGACTTTTTTGTAAAAATTTTTGCAAATGTCTTCCCCCAACAAGGGTTACAAGGGTATGACAAGTAGAATACAATTAGCTGTATGGCTACACTCCATTTTCAAAATGACGGCCAACACAAAATAGCGGCTTACCTTTTTCTTTACAGCGCCCTGGTACGGGTATCAAAGGAAAGTATATGACGAATACATAACAGTAAGCTGTGTGACGTAATTTTAAATCTATTATGGCGGCCACAACAAAATGGCGGAAGATATATGATAGACTAAAAAGTAGAAAATAAAAAAAAATATAGTTTAAAAAAACTAAAAAATACGCTTTTATGTTAAAATGAACTAAAAATTAAAAAATAATTTTGAATGTAAAGTTTTTATTGCTCCAGCCAGTATATGGAAACAACCTACCTTTCGAAATGTAAAAAAAGCGTGGGGCGCTAGCGAAAAGTTCCGGTATTAATAAAATAAGAATATAGGTTAAGAGTCCCACGCTGTTTTACATTTCGAAAGGTAGGTTGTTTCCATATACTGGCTGGAGCAATAAAAACTTTACATTCAAAATTATTTTTTAATTTTTAGTTCATTTTAACATAAAAGCGTATTTTTTAGTTTTTTTAAACTATATTTTTTTTTTAATGGTTTTATTTAGCTTCACCTCGTATATTTGTTTGGTTCAAATCTTGCGACAGCTTTTTCGTCTACTTCTACTGAACCGATTCTTATGAAATTTTGCCCACACATTGAGCTCCCGTGACAATGCAATCTGACAATTTTGTACAAAAATCAAGATGGCGGTTCCAAGATGGCGGACGAATTTTCCAATTGTGTTCCCATTCCATTGAAAATCGGTATCGGGGGGTTTGTAGGGCCACAAATGACGATTCTGTGGTCAAAATTTAAAAATTCAAAATGGCGGCGCCAATATGGCGGATGAATTTTGCCAATGTGTTCTGAATCCATTGAAAATCGGTATCGGGGGGTTTGTAGGGCCACAAATGACGATTCTGTGGTCAAAATTTAAAAATTCAAAATGGCGGCGCCAATATGGCGGATGAAATTTGCCAATGTGTTCTGAATCCATTGAAAATCGGTATCGGGGGGTTTGTAGGGCCACAAATGACGATTCTGTGGTCAAAATTTGAAAATTCAAAATGGCGGCGCCAATATGGCGGATGAATTTTGCCAATGTATTCTGAATCCATTGAAAATCAGTATCGGTAGGTTTGTAGGGCCACAAATGACGATTCTGTGGTCAAAATTTGAAAATTCAAAATATCGGCGCCAATATGGCGGATGAATTTTGCCAATGTGTTCTGAATCCATTGAAAATCGGTATCGGGGTTTTTTAGGACCACAAATGACGATTCTGTGATCAAAATTTAAAAAATACAAAATGGCGGATGAATTTTGCGAATGCGTCCTAAATCCATTGAAAATCGGTATTGGGGAGTTTTTAAGGTTAAAAATGACGAATTTGTGGTCAAAATTTTAAAAAATCAAAATGGGAAATAATGAATCTGTTGTCAAAATTATAAAATTTAAAATTCACCAGAATTTTGTAAACAGTAAAATCGAAAAATTACTGAATTAAGACTAAAAGGAATACAATAAGGTTATTTCATTGGAATAATTTTTGATGTTTTGAATGCCCCCAAGTTAAGGTTTCTGTATTGTGCCGAGAACTGTGTGGCGTTAGGGTGGTTAAAAATGATACGTCGTTAGCGATACACCAACCAAGTCAACGTTAGAAACGTGCCGAGGACTGTGTGGAATTAGGATGGATAAAAATGATATGTCGTTAGCATTTCAGCCTCAAGGCTGGGCACACCTTGTTGTATAAGAGCCTTGCCCCTCTACATGGACCTCTGGTGGGGTCGACTATTATTTGTCCAATACTCGTGGGAACAATATGAAAGAAAAAATTAATAAAAAAATTGAAACTAAAACACAGCGAAAAAGGAGGCTAGAAAAAGCGAGGAAAGAGTATAGAGCAAAGCGCACTAAAATGAATGAAGACGACAGGCATGCTGAACTACAAAGTACACGGGAACAGGCAGTTGGTGAGTTCGCTATCGATAAGGCGTTAAGAGTATACCCAACCAACCAACAGGTTCACAATCACAACAATGCGGTTCTTAATTCGTTCCGAAACAAAAGTGCCCCTATATACAAAATCAAAGCCCAGAACCAGCTGGTAGATGGCACACGAAATATGGACAACGTTAATATAATCGATATCATACTAGCAGATATTAACAAGACAGAAGGTTTACCACAAGAACTTGAATTATTCGTAGGAGCCAAAGTTATGTTACGTGCTAACGTCGACGTCTCGAAAGGGTTGGTGAACGGCGCTATCGGCTACATCACAGAGATTGTATGGCCTCAGTTTCGTAGGACGCAAATGTATGAAACAGATATACCATCTGTTCAAATTGATTTTGAAAGAGACGGCGTACACCTTATTCATCCTCAAGCCATACAATTTCCAGCAAAATTTAATTATGGAACGGCCGAGAGAAGGATGTTGCCGATAATTTTGTCATGGGCCTCCACTGTCCATAAAATGCAGGGTAGTACTGTTGACCATGCTGTAGTGTATTTGGGCTCCAAACTGTTTGAGGAAGGTCAAGCGTATGTAGCATTGAGTCGCGTAAGGGCTTTGGAAGGGCTATGTATTGAGGAGCTTGATTGTCAGAAATTAACAGGTAAGAAACCGTGCAGTAAAGATGCAATGAAAGAGTTGGAAAGGATGAGGAGTTTGCATAATGATACGAGCCAAAATCAAACTAAAAACTAGAAAATAAAAAAAATAGGTAAAAAAACTTTTAAGTTAAATGGTTTTATTTAAAATGATAAGCTGTACCAAAAACTAGAAAATAATTAGAACACAAACATGGACCTTCCTGAGATTCCGACGTCTGGTAAGAAATCATGCAATAGTAGCCGTGCTGTTTTCTTATGTCGTATGCCAAGGTACCCTTTGTGCCGCTGCGTCAACGGATTAAGTAATATTCTGGGACTTTTAACAGACTAAAATAAAAACATGGGGCGCATAAAAACCTGTATAATTAAATAAGAACGACTTGTCTAGAAGAATGTGTTTCCAAGCCCACCAATATATTTCAAATGCGCCCCATGTTTTTATTTTAGTCTGTTAAAAGTCCCAGAATATTACTTAATCCGTTGACGCAGCGGCACAAAGGGTACCTTGGCATACGACATAAGAAAACAGCACGGCTACTATTGCATGATTTCTTACCAGACGTCGGAATCTCAGGAAGGTCCATGTTTGTGTTCTAATTATTTTCTAGTTTTTGGTACAGCTTATCATTTTAAATAAAACCATTTAACTTAAAAGTTTTTTTACCTATTTTTTTTATGATTCTCTTTAATGATGATTTAAAGGGGTAGAGAGAGATTCTTTTTTTGAATTGTGTTATACTGGGGTGGCAGGAGGTGTGTATTGAAGAAGCTGAAAATTTGTAGCTTCCCTTTGTTTTTTATGATTCTCTTTAATGATGATTTAAAGGGATAGAGAGAGATTATTTTTTTGAATTGTGTTATACAGTGGCGAACAAAAGTCAACGTACACCATATAAAATAGCGAAAATTCGTTTACTATAGCATAAAAAAATTGTGATATTACAAAATAAATAAGTACAATCCTCTGTACAAAAACATTATATTGAAATTGCATAATGAAATTGTTTCTACAAAAAATAATAATAAAAATTTTTAAGTGTACGTAGACTGGGTAGACTTTTGTTATTTGTGAATTCTGTATATTTCAATTTTTTGTTATTTTTTTTGTAGAAATAATTTATTATGGAATTTCAATAAAATGTTTTGATACGTATATTGTGATATCACAATTTTTTTCAATTTTAAAAATAAAATAAAAATACGAATTTTCGCTATTTTGTATGGTGTACGTTGACTTCTGTTCGCCACTGTATGTATATCTTACTATATTATTTTTTATTATACTAAAATAAAAAGAATATAGATTGGTAGTACGGGTTTCTACTTTTTGCATGGGGTTAATTACTTAATTCGTTTTCAATTTTGTTATTTTTCAGTTTTTCTAATTAAAGCCGCCGATACCTTTATTTTTATCTCTCGCGGGGTACATTAGCTTTGACGCCCTACGCATTGCTTCCCTTATCCTGAACCTTACGAACCGCCACTGGCATTCTTACGTATTCATAGTGCCCTCCTTCGACTGTGAATCCTGTCTTTGGGATATCTTCTGGGTTCATTTCAATCTGATGAAACCCGCTAGCGAGATCTAGGGTGGTAAAGTATAAGCATTTACCCAGTTTATCCAATATCTCTGTAATATTGGGTAACGGGTATTTATCATTAACGGTCTTTTCGTTAAGCTTCCGGTAATCAATTACCATTCGACATTTTTGCTTTCCGCTAGCATCGAGCTTTTTCGGAACTATCCACACGGGAGAGCTCCATGGGGAATAACTGTGGCGAATGACGCCTTGTTCGAAGAGATCTTCAATTTGTCTTCGTACCTCGTCCTTGTGTACGTAAGGGTAACGATAGAACTTAGTATAAATGGGAACGTCGTCACTGGTTTTAATACAGTGTTTTATTTTATTAGTAAATGTTAATGTGTCACCTTCTTTAAGGAACACATCTTCAAAATTCCTGCATACTTGCACCAGTTTTCTTTTTTCCTCAGTGTTTAAATGAGAAATTCTGAGCAATTTCCTTATATCTGTGTCAGTATCTTTTTTTTTTTAGAAAACATGCAACACACAATCATGCATATAGAGTTACCCTTCTAATTCAGAAGGTACACTTCTTAGCTGGGCCAAGAAAAATTTACCAGCTCAGCACAATTAGCACTGAGATAGGCTCAACTAAAGCATGCAACATATAAATTGAATATGCAATCCCGAAAAGGTCACACCCCGCACATTTTTATATGCGAGATGTGACCCCCCAGAGATTGCACACTCAATTAAAACCGAAAGAAATGCAATACACAAAGAAGCGTGCAAGAAAAGTCAGTCAAGTCAGATTGAAAAGACTCCTTTTAAGGACGTCTTTACTACTGCTCACGCTAAAAACATCGATATTTCTATTCACATTAATGAACATGCGATTAACAGGCTCGAGTCTGCCGTAATTCGTGTTAGAGGAGTTGGTGTGTAAGAGAGGTGGCCCTCTCAAATTGTATCTACTCTCTCTAAACGACGCACGGCGACTCAGAAAACCTGAGTCAACCTTTCCATTAAGGAGCTGATGAACAAATACAACATCGGCAACCTCACGACGCCTGCAAAGAGAGTTTAAGTTGAGTAACTTAAGCCGAGATTCATATGGTGGAAGAACTATTGGGTCATCCCAAGGAAGATGATTCAGTGCGAATCGAACGAACTTCCTTTGAACTGACTCAATTCTTCCAACGTGCGAAGAGTAGTGAGGAGAGCAAACATGGGACCCATACTCGAGTAATGGTCTGACAAGAGAGATATAAAGGTGTTTAGTAATCAAGGGGTTATTGAATTCTTTAGACCACCTTTTTATAAAACCCAGGACTAAACTACCTTTGGAAGCAATATAGTTAATGTGGGCAGAAAAATCGAGTTTACTATCAAATCTAATCCCGAGATCTTTGACAAAATTAATACGACGGACACTCTCATTAGAAAAGGTGTAGTTAAAAATTATAGGACTACGACCTCTCCCAAAAGTCATGGTTTCACATTTACTAATATTGAGAACCAGGTTGTTGTTCACACACCAAGAGTAAAAGGTGTCAAGGTCAGCTTGCAAAAGTTTGCAATCCTCGATACTCTTTATGTGGCGGTACAATTTGATGTCATCAGCGTAAATCAAGATTCTACAGTGTCTTAGCAAGGGAACAATGTCATCAATTGATAGAATAAAGAGCAGGGGACCAAGATGACTTCCTTGAGGAACACCGGATGACGCTTCAATGGTTACAGATTTGGATCCACGAAAAAGGACTTGGTAGGTCCTGTCAGCTAAGTAAGACTGGAACCATGCTAGAAGGGTTCGTGGAAAGCCTAACATCCTCAATGTAAAAAGTATAATGTAGTGGGAGAGCTTGTCAAATGCCTTACTAAAATCAGTGTAAACACAATCAGTCTGGCAACCGGAAACGAAGCCCTCGACAGCATGGGAAGTGAACTCAAGAAGATTGGTGGTAGTGGAACGAGCTGCAGGAAAGCCATGTTGGTTCGTTGATACCAACCTCCTGCAGATAGGCGGGATTGCAGAATAGATAATCGATTCAAAGAGTTTCGGAATGACAGACAACTTCGCAACTGGTCTATAATTCGATATTTCGTTCTTGCTACCACTCTTGGGAATAGGGATTATAAACGAATTCTTCCAAAGAGTAGGGAAGTACCCTTTATCAAGGGATTTTTGGAAGAGATTTTTCAGGGGAGACTGGAGAACCTCTGCACAGGACTTAAGGACAGCAGGAGGAATACCATCGGGGCCAGAGGTGAAGTCGAATGGGAGTTCGTTAATATGTTTCGCGATATCAGCACTGGTAATTGAGAGGGGTAAAATATTAGCCTCACGGTTAGTAAATATGTGACGAAAATTATTGTCATTAGGCTGAAAGTCAGAAGGTGAGAAAGATTGACGAAAAAATGACGCAAACATGTTGCAAATCGCAGGCGACTCACTACTAGACAAGTTCGTGTGCTGCATGGCATTAGGGTAGTTATCAACCTTTTTCTTAGAGTTGACGAACTTAAAGAAATTTCTAGGATCAGTAAACACTTTATCGCTCATACAGCTAAGATATTCTCGATACAGAGCAGAAGAGAGTGAACGAAATCAGTTATAGCAATTTATAAATAAATTGAGACTCGGAGAGTCCTTTCTCTTTAAATAGGTTTTCCATAGTCTATTCTTCTGATTTTTCAAATGCTTGAGCTCATTATTGAACCAAGGTGGAGCTGAACTGGGTAATTTTTGGGGCTCATAAGGTATACAAGAAACCAGGGCTTCGTATAGTACGCCATAAAATCGTGCCACGTCGTCATCCAAGTCATTAGCAGAAAGTAGGCTGTTGAAATTAATCAAGGCAAGCTTAGATGACAGCTCTCATCTTCAGGGACATATTGGCTTTCTAAGCTATGATGATTGAATTCTATATAATCGTTTGAGTTAAGGAGCATAACTTTAAGAGGTTGTTCTACCAAGAACATTTGTTCGGACTCGGACTCGTTAATTACCTCCATCAGGCTGTACCATTCTTTAGAAAGGTAGAGTCCTTCTGAGATGAATAAATTAGGGGATACTTCCATACTTCTGTAATAAATATTTCCATTTTTTATATCGACTGGTAGTCTTACTACTACTTTTGACATAGGTGGAATTATATACTTTGGGGACATGAGGTTTGGCTTGAAAAGCAATTGGATTTCCGAGTTTTTGGTTATAAGTTTTGGGTCTCTAGATCTACTTTGGCACCAAGGGGTGTTAAAGCATCTAAGCCTAAAAGGCCATCGAAGTAGTTGTGGAACTTGAAAATTAAGAATCGTGTTTCACCAGGTTGGTTAAACTCGATAAAATTGGGTAGTATTATCTCATGCTTTAATTTATGTTTGTTAAACATTGTTACGATTATTTTGGGATTTGTGGTTAGTATGCTGTTAGGGTCTACGAACTCGGGGTTAATAAATGACGAAGAGGAGCCGGTATCAACTAGAAATTTTAGAGGTCGCCCATAAGGCGATGAAATATGTATGTAACGAAGTGAATCGCCATGTATGTTTACGTCTATGTATCCGATTGGATTCGGGAGGCGGATTCTGGAAAATTTACATCGGCTATATTAAGATCTTCTTCCGGATTGGGTATTGCTTCTTGTGGAAAATCAGTATTATTATAATGATAATTATCAGGGTGTTGGTTATAGAACCTATCAAGATTTGTGTGATAATGATCATTAGCATAATAGTCGTCAAAGCTTGGCTCGGGTTGTGGATTCTCTTCAGATACAGCAAAGAATTCTTTGTTAACAAAGTTTGGTTGGAGATTGCGAACGTTTGTATTACCTGAGCTGGTATCCATCGGCTCTGGTTTAGGCAACTGAGGTCGATATTGTTGATTTTGTCCAAAGGCGTTTGCATTAAAAGGTCTATGTTGTGGGAAAAATTGTCTTTGCTGGTTTGAGAAAGGTCGTTGTCTAGTTTGTTGAGAAAAGGGTCTTTGTTGTGGGGAGAACGAATGCTGTTGTACAGGGGCCCTTTGTTGTGGTACAAATGGTCTCTGTTGTGAAAAGGACTGATGTGTTCGAAAGGGTGGTCTATTTTGATAATTTGTTTGATAAAATTGTGGTATTTGACGTATTTTGTTCATCTTTTCTATGGAAACTGTTACCGAAATGGGTACGATCACTTTTAACGTAAAAAATATTTTGCCTTAATGCAGAAAGAGAATGCAACTGCTAAAGAGTCGGGACGCATTGCTCGTATTGTTGAGCCTAACGGTTCTCGTAATTCTGTTAAAAAGGCGTTAAGACACATTTCTCTAAATAAGCTTTCTTTTGCAGCAATTATGCTTGATTGACTTTCATGAATTTGCAAATGATTGAACATGGTAGCTTGAATCTCGATAATTTGACTGTAGAATTTTTCTACAGTTTTATCTTGTTGTTTTAGAGTGTGTAAATCACGAATGAGAGAGATTTCATTCCTCTTATCGGAATAGTGAAGCACTAAATTCTTCTTTATGCAGCTCCATTCTAATGGAGTGCCATACATATTTAAAACTTCGTTGGCAGGGCCAACGATTTTATTACGAATTGCTCGAATCAAAATACGTCCGTATACTGTTCCGTTCACTAACTAGCATCAGAATTTCTTCCACATTACGGATAAAATCATGTAAAAGACGGGGGTTTCCGTCAAAATTCGGGAGGTCTTTGACAGCATCAGGAATTCTTAACGTTTTAAATACTTCACCAACAATTGCCGATATCGCAATGGTATCACCTGAGACACTTGAATTTTGGGCCTGTGGGTTAACACCGGCAGTGGGTACGGCTGAAGTATTTGGCATATTTAAAAATTCACCTAAATCACCTGTTTTAATCGATTCAAAATTATCGTTCACTTCACTTAAATTGTCTTCGAAATTTTCTTCAAAGTTTTCTTCTGATATATCTTCTAATTCGCTTAACTTTTCCTTGCTACCACGACTAAACAAACTATTTAATCTAACACCTTTTATATTGTAAGGCAAGTTTCTCGATTTACCTTGCTTTCTTTCTTTACTCATTAAGTAAAAAAAATCTCCTTTTAATTTACTCGATTTAAAATTTAATTTATTTTAAAACACTCAATTTCAATTTCTTTGCTTTTTATTCACTCAAAAATAAAAATAAAAATTTCTACTAAATTTTATATATGTATGTAATATATTTCTTCATAAATTTATTTTATTTAAAAGGATAAGGAAAGGATAGAAAATATAGGAAAGTAAAAATCCAAAATTTGTCTTACAGAATGGCAAACATCACTTCCTTCATTATTGATCGATTTCCGGTATGAGGAGTAGAAACTCGCCGATCCTTTAGGTAGAAAATGAAGTATCGATATTCCCTCGATGTCTCCTGGAAAATCCCTCGTAGCGGCTTCGATATTCCCTCGTTGTTGCTTTGTCTTGGGCTTCCTTGGCACTTTCCACTAATCGCACTTTATATAATAGTTCCTTCACCGATAATCCGTCGATGGGTTGAAATTAATTACCGATTAACCGTCGATATTAATTCGCAATAATATTAATAAGGATCGTTACCGTATCCTACCACGACTGCCCCACTTATAAATTTTACAAGTTTACCAAAAAAAAATCAAACTTGGAAATAAAACAAACTTTTTAATTTAAATGAGAACAATAATATTTATTATACTGAAATGTATGAATGCCGAAACTGAAGTGAAGCTTTTCTTTAACAATGATTTTCTGGTGTTTGACAAAATTGCTGACATAAGGTCTGTGATTTTGCCGTGAGAAAAGAAACAGTTTTTCCATGAGAAAATCTAAAAGGAATTTGTTGGTGTACAATTTCTGACGGAAATTGTCTAGACTTTTTGGAATTTAGAATTTACTGATATTTGTTAAGTTGAAATTATTATTATGTTATTTTGACTTATTGATAATAATTTATTATTAATAATAGAATATAGGGGAGCCGCTTCTCTCTGCACCCTGCTCCACAGCTGTTTCTCTTGGGGTAAATGATACTGATACTGACCCGGCCATAGTATCTGATGAGGCCCTTTCATTGGAGGCTGCCTCTAGACTGGCTCCTGACCACCCAAAAACCCGTGGCAAGCATCGGGAGCGTAGATGCAGTCGTAAAGCCACCAATAAGGATGCTGTCACTGCGAACCCCTCTACTAGTTCGTCGCTTTTACAGAAACATGGTTACACAGTGCGATTCTTAATGCCGAAATTTTCGATACATCCTTCCAAGTATTTCGGAGGGATAGATATATTGACTCGGAGGCTCGTGGAGGAGGTGTACTACTTGCCTGTAGCAACCTTCTCAACTGTTGCTTAATAACGCTTCCTAGTTTTTCCAACTCTTTGGACATTGAGCTCCTCGCTCTTAAAGTCTCCCTTGTCCATAAGAACCTATTTTTAATTTGCTGTTACATTCCACCAGGTATGTTCAGCACTTTGGCGTTCCAACAACAACCTGGTCCTTAACATTAGTAAATGTGAGGTCATGACTTTTTGTAGAAAACGTGGCGTTGTAACTTATGACTATACTTTTCTCGATAACAAGATCGCCCGTACTAACTCTGTTATCGATCTAGGGGTTACGTTAGAAAGTAAGTTGGATTTCTCCACCCACATCAATTATATCTCTTCCAAGGGCAATTCAGTCCTGGGATTTATAAAAAGATGGTCTAAGGAATTCAACAACACCCTCATCACCAAACACTTACGCATATCTCTAGTTAGGCCTCTGCTTGAATACGCCTCCCAGGTATGGTCTCCTTACTACTCCTCCCATGTCGATAAAATCGAATCGGTTCAAAGGAAGTTCGTCCGTTTTGCACTCAGTCACCTCCCGTGGGATGACCCACTTGTTCTTCCGCCTTATGGGAACAGACTTAAATTGCTCAACTTGAGCTCTCTCCATAATCGTCGCGAGGTCGCTGATGTTATATTCGTTCATCGTTTGTTGAATGACAAAGTTGACTCAGGCTTCCTACGAACCCGTACGTCATTTAGAGTGAACAACTACAACCTGAGAGGTCCACCTCTCTTGTACATTAATTCCTCTAATACCAATTATGGGATGTACGAACCAGTTCACCGCATGCTTATAAATGTTAACAAAAAAGCGAGTGCTTTTAGCATGCAAATTAGCGAAGATGTCCTTAAAAGGACTCTTTTTAATGTGGCGTGACTCCCTGTGTGTCCCACTTTTTCATTGCTTTTGCACGCTTCTCTGTTTGATGTTTTGTGCTCTTAAATGTTGCATTGTTTTTTTTTGTGTTTGCATGGCTTAGCTGAGCCACTGTGCAGTGGTAAATGTGACCGCGTTTGTGTGCAGGGACCGGACCGGCTCGGTACTTCTTATACCTTTTTGAGTGCTTTCGGCCGGTTCGGTCCCTGTACATAAGCGCGGCCCGTTTCTCAGCCCAGCTGAGAAGTGTACCTTCTGAGCTAGAAGGATAAACTCTATTATAAGTTACCATGGGCCTAACGATGGCGGTGTATATCCAGTACATGGTTTTCGGCTGCAAACCCCATGTAGAAACACACGCTCGGCGGCAAGCCCACAAGGATCTGCGCGTTCTGCTCATCAGAGTGTCCATGTGCTGGTTCCAGTTGAGCTTGGCATCTAGCGTCACTCCTAAATATTTGGCTTGTTGTGAAAAGCCTATAGTTCTACCTGCGAGTCTCGGTAGTGATCGTTTCCTGGTAAAAGGAACCAGAATCGCTTTGTCAGGATTGACTTTTAGTCGTACGCTGTCGCACCAACTAGATACTAGATCTAGTGCCTGCTGCAGACGTCTTGACTTGGCTCCTTCAGTTTCGTTCGTTACTACGATGACGACGTCGTCTGCGTAGCCTTGGGCGAAAAATTTGCGGAGTTCATCTATAACAAGGCACCACAGAAGTGGGGATAAGACTCCTCCCTGCGGGCAACCTTTTGCTATAGTGCCGTCCAGAGACCCCTCAACATGAGAAACCATTAGTTTGCGAGTTCTCAGCATATAATCGATCCAGTCGCAGAATGTGCTACTTAGACTCTTCTACTTAGAGCCCTAGCTATAATATCAAAGGATGTATTATCGAAGGCTCCTTCGATATCGAGGAAGGCCGCTGGCGCAACTCCTTTGTTTAGTGCTGCGCCTTCCAGCCTGAGCACCGGATTGTGCAGTGCTGTCTCAGTGGACTTGCCCGCCTGGTACGCATGCTGATAGGAGCTTAGTGGTTGGCGTTGAAGATAAGTTTCCCTTATCACCCTGTCGACAATTTTCTCCATTTTCTTCAAGGCAAAAGACGAGAGACTTATCGGCCTGAAAGCCTTAGCCGAGGTGTAATCCGAACGCCCTGGCTTGGGTATAAATGTTTTGTTGACGTTCCTCCAGACAGATGGGATTTATCCATGTCCGAAGGACGCCCTGAATATTTTGCATAATAAGGGAGTGCCTAGGTCGCAGCCCTCTTTTAACATAATGGGATAGATCCGGGCTGCTCCAGGGCTTATGGTTTGAACGATCTAATCGCCTCCCTAATTGCTTCGTGATTAAACTCGGCATTTGCTTATGTCCAGGCAGCTTTGGTCACTTTTGAAAGTGGGCCTGTTAGTTGCCCAGGAGAAGCTGTATTCCCTTTAATATGCCCTTTAATAAAGCTTTGGGGATTTTTTCTGAGTCTCGAATGTCTTCGATACTCTTGCAGAAATTCCTTCAGCTGTTTCTCTTTGCTCGTCTGATCGCCCTGTTATAGGTGGTTAGCGAACTTTTATAGCTCTCCCAGTTGCCGCACTTCTTGGCTGCGTTGAATAGCTTCCTCGTAGCGGATCTCAACTTGGAGAGCTCGCTATTCCACCATGGAGTTTTCCTGGTACGCGTCCTCATCAGAACGGGGCAGTTATTGTTGTAAGCAGCAGTAACCGCCTCCGTAAGGAAGCTAGCGGATAGTTCTACATCCATCGTAGATTTGATTGAGTGCATGGGACCCTTCAGTACGCTACTGAGTTCGCCCCGAAAGTCTGCCTAGTTTGTATATCTGGGATTCCTATATGCACTCACTCTTTCCAAAGACTCACCCACCATAAAGTGAATGTGTATGTGGTCTGAGCAGACACTCGCGGCTTGAGTAGGTAGGAAGGTAGGATCCGTGCCGCGATTTAATATGTCCAGGGGGTCAATTCTGGTTCAGTGTAGTGAAAACGTGAAAAAAAAGTTTACACTTGACGTTTTACACACCTTTTTCAGTGCACTGAACCTGAAAAAGCGATTCTCGTTGCATTCGTGAAAACTTAATGCTGAAACAAGGCTGATTTGATTTTTAAACTGTCAAGTGTCAGTTTATCAAATTAAATCTAATATTTTTTTGGTAAAAGTTTTCACGACTACTTTGCACTTTTGCACGCATTTTTCAGACGTGTAAAGTTTTTGACACTTATTTGCATGTTTGCACGATGTAAGAATCGCAAACAACGGTGCAAACGGGTCAACTGTTTACACGTTTTCACTACACCGAACCAGAATTGACCCCCTAGTTAGTAGTTAAGAGGTAATCAAAAAGGTACTCGCCCCTCTTGTTCACTCCGCTACTGCCCCAGGCATCATGATGGGCGTTCGCATCACATCCTACGAAGATCTGCAGACCGCTCCTGTTCGAGTGACCCACGATATCCTTGAGTTCTTTGGATGGTGGTGGGTCCCTGGAATCGTAGGGGAGATAAGCTGAGCATAAAGTAATCATGCTCTTGCTACCCCCCGGTAATCTGTATCTTCACCACTGCCAGGTCTCTCGAGGATTTATCTGTGAGAGGGAAGCAGTTGGTGTTTTTATTGTAAACTATACAGGTCCGAGGGTCTCCGTCCACATCACTGCATGCAATGCTGCATCCGGCTGCCCCCCGCCCTGCAAAGCACCGTTTTTTACCCATGGCTCCTGTACAAGAGCAACGTCTACACCTTGGGTGGCAAGCACCCTGCAAAGGACTGCCGAGGAAGCCCTACTATGCTGCAGGTTGCACTGTACCACCCGCATCCTGGGGTTGTTCCAGTGTGAGCCAGCAGGAGCCTCCTTTTTTATGCCAATTTTCTTGACTTTGATTCGGCCGAAGCCGTAGAATAGGGACATGCCCTGCTCTTTTAACTGCATGAGCGACCTCTCGTCAATACTAAGGGCAAGAGTTTGACCGTTCTAGTCAATCTTCCTGCTCATCACTTGCCAGAAGGTCACCTGATTTGGCTGGTTCTGTATCGCCATTCTGCTAAGCACCTGTTCCGGTTCCCTAACATCGTTAGGAACCCAGAATGTGATCCTTTTAAATTTGGGAAGGCCCTTCTCCTCGATTACTTTGAGGTTGCCCCCTTCCCAAACCTGCAGTCTGGCGACAGCATTCGTCAGCGTCAGCATCGTTGGCGCAGGTGATCTTAATAAGACCCCCTGCCGCCTTTACACCCAAAAACTGAGGTGGGCGCCTTTAAGAGTTTTGTCCACCTCAGTCAAGATGGAGTCGCAAATAGAGGAGCATTGCTCCTCCGTCAGTTTGCCTTCGGGATAGTTGTCCAGGACCACTGCTATGGTGATCCCAGCCACCTTATCCCGGTATGAGGGTTCCTGCGGTTCCCTCCTTTTTTTCTTCTGGGGTCCCTGCCCAGCCGGAGACTCCTCTGATCGCTGCCGCTTCGGCAGTGCATCACTTGGGTCCGGCATGCGACATTGCACCCCAGAAGATGTGGGAGCTAGTGCTGCCAATTTGGTGGGTCCACAAACTTTTGGCAGTGCAGTGGTTGTGTAGTAACGGCCGAAGCCCGTACTACTTCCTTGTAAAAAACCCTCACCCTTTGACCCATTTGGGTCCAATAATCAATTAATCAATACCTGGAAAACATTAAAAATTCATTCATAAATCCATTCGTATAAAATTCCATAAAAAAAAAATTCTCCATCCATATAAAATTAGTTTCAAAAAACCCCCCATAGATAATCAGCTAGCAAAATATTCCCAAGAAATTTTGCTATCAAATTTTCCAACCGACAATTCCCAGACAGTTGAACGCTCCAATTTAATTTTTTCCGTTCCAAAATTTACATTAAAGCACGTACGCTAACGAGCACTCCGATTTCAATTTGTCTTTTCAAAGTCAAAAATGCTGATTATGAATTTCATCTTCGTCTATGAACAACACCTTAGGACAATCTCGGTAGAAAAGGTTTTATGCTGCATCAGCAGCAATAGACAGGTTAAATATCGGGCTTAACACAGGTTCGGGACAGTCCGGTTTTTAAAACCTAAGTGCGCGGGTACTTTAAAGGGAGCAAGTTCCCACTTTTCGGGACAGTCCGGTTTTTAAAACCTAAGTGCGCGGGTACTTTAAAGGGAGCAAGTTCCCACTTTTCGGGACAGTCCGGTTTTTAAAACCTAAGTGCGCGGGTACTTTTAACGGAGCAAGTTCCCACTTTTCAGGACGTCAAAGAAATAATATTATCAAGAAGTTCGGTTAGTTTTGGTGAATAAATTTTGATAACAAGTTGACGATCGATTTAAAGGAAAGTGTCAAGAGTTCGGTTAGCTGAAATATTGTGGTGAACCAATTGTTATATCAAGTTTTGGATTGATACAAAGGAAAGCCAAATTAAAGTAGATATTTTTTATTAAATCAAGGAAATGTTCTCCAAACTTGAACGCAGCAATTTTTAAGAGTCCGAAAACTAAATTAAAGTAAATATATTTTAAATATTTTAAAAGTGATTTAAATCAAGGAAATGTTCTCCAAACTTGAACGCAGCAATTTTTAAGAGTCCGAAAACTAAATTAAAGTAAATATATTTTAAATATTTTAAAAGTGATTTAAATCAAGGAAATGTTCTCCAAACTTGAACGCAGCAATTTTTAAGAGTTCGAAAGCTAAATTAAAGTAAATATATTTTAAATATTTTAAAAGTGATTTAAATCAAGGAAATGTTCTCCAAACTTGAACGCAGCAATTTTTAAGAGTTCGAAAGCTAAATTAAAGTAAATAATTTTATATTTTTTAAAAGTGATTTAAATCCAGGAAATGTTCTCCAAATTTTAACGTAGCAATTTTTATGTCAAGTTTTTTTTATAAATCGAAATGAAAGTGAATTTAAAAAAAACATTTCCCCAAATGTAAAAATTAAGGTTGGAATAAAATGAGGTTTTAAATAAAACAAATCTTCACTTGAAACCAAAAGTGTTCCTGTTTTAATCCGGCAAACCCGGGAGTTCCAAAATTTGAAGTAAAGACGCAAGGTGCAGGAGATCTACGTGGGAACTAGCACTCCCTGTCCCTGGAGTAGAACCAGACAAAGGATTCTACAACAAAAGACTGGTGGCAGCGGTGGGATTCATCCTGTGAATCCTAGAACCCAAATGGACTCAACCAACCAACCACTAAAAAGGACGAGAGCTGCGACGCGGGAATTTAAAGTATTGACAACCAAGTGGCAGCAATACCACGACCCAGCAGGACCCGACGACACAACGATGGATTGGGAAACCTTCAAGGAGATCCTCAACAAACTTAACAAAATCAAGTAAGGCTAACTAACTATCAAGGTTAGTCAAAATAAAACAATAAAATTTTTTTTTATAAATAATGCCGCAACTAAAAATTCATTTTTAAAACAAAAAAAAACGGCATTCTTTTTAAAGACTAATACATTTAAAATAAAACCAACGCATCTTTTTGCTAGATGTAAGAACTTTTTATATTTAAAATTTTTTTATATTAAACAAAATAATATTTCCTTTGGTGTTAAAATATTGTTAATGTGCATCATTCTAAGGCTTGTGTGCGAAATTTTTTTTTTTTTTGTTGTTTATATTACGGTAAAATTCGTTCTTCTTCTCTTTCGTAAAACGTACGAATTCCTTTTTCTTCTTCTCTCTTTCTGCCAATCGTGAAAAGGCGTCAAGCCTAATCTACCAAAAAATAGTTAGAGCAACGCGACGAAGAGTCTACGGCAGCCTTATAATGCCGAACGACCCCCCACCACCATCAAACTCTTCTCCTACAGAGGCAGTCTGTAAACTATCTATCGCGGATATAAGGAGCATGATCCCGGATTTCGACGGAAATCCAGAGGATGTTCATAAATTCGTTTCATGTTGTGATTCCCTGTTCTCGGTATGTAGAACAGCAATAGATGAGAGTTTGTTCCTAAATGTCCTGAGGAGCAAAGTGAGCGGAGTCGCCTATGACCTCTTTAAGTACCAAACGTACTCTACATGGTCATCTCTTCGACCTGACATAATTAACCAGTTTCGAGAATCAAAATCTCGCCTCACGATACAAAGTGAGATGATGCGCTTAAAACAGACACCTCGAGAGGACGTAAAGGATTTCGGACTAAGAGTCATAAAAACCTTAGCCGAACTCAACAGTGCAACACAAGGCGACAACGTCGCTGCTGAAGCTCGTAGCTTTTTACTAAAAGAGAACGAGCAAAACGCAATCATAGCCTATCAAGACGGTTTACGCGATGAGCAATTGAAAATCATCGCTAAAACCAGCACTCAGGAATGCCTGAAAAAATTAGTTTCCAACATGAACGATCACGCAGCCAGAATACCCGGCACTTCCCAACCACACACTATACCCAGAGTCGTGCCAACTTGTGAAGTATGTGGACAAAGAGGGCACGGCAAGGAGACTTGCTACAGGAATAGATATATACCCTCCTTTACTCAAAAACCGGTTGTCAAAAGGGAAGTAAATCAGCTGATTTGTGCGTATTGCCGCAAACCGAACCATCATATCAGTCAGTGTCGCTCCAGAGAGTATAACAACAGGGCCCGTCAGCAGGTCCAAAGCCAAGGACCCGATAGGTTCAGAGAACCACCACAACCCCCAAGCAGACACGACCAACCTTCACGAATACGTCTAATAAGACAGCAGGAGCCTACTATCCTTCCGGGAAACGGCGACGCGCGGGAGGCGACAAGCGGCATCCCTACTCGCCGAATCATTTCCGAAGCCGTAATTCACCCCCCACCAACAAATTAAACTGGCCCAATGGCCTGAAAATTCGTATCCCTCTAGAATTTCGAGGCAATACGGTATTGGTTAGATTACCACTTAAAAACTCAAGGAAAAGCCATTGTAATTTTCTCTTAGATACAGGAGCCGAAATTAGCCTCCTGAGAAGTAATTCTCGTCCCCTGGGTGTCCCAGTACACGAAAATCATGACTGCGTGATCGCTGGACTAACAGGTGACCTCGTTGTCCCAGCTGGACTAGTCTATGGCGTCATTCGGATGAATATATTAGAAGGCCCAGTGCTAATAACTCAAGCATTTCACGTGATAGAAGAAGGTATAATAGAGGGATATGATGGGATTTTGGGGAATGACTTTTTACTAAATTTCGGCTGTAATATTAATTATGACGAAGAACACTTAGAATTATATATAAAAAACATCGTGGTAAAGGAAAGTTTCGAAGAGAATAGTTACGAAGAAAATAATATCTTAAATCATATCGTAGAAAATAATTTCGTGGAAGAAAATAATGTCGTAAAAAATAATACCGTAGAAAATAATATCGTGGAAGAAAATAATGTCGTAAAAAATAATACCGTAGAAAATAATATCGTGGAAGAAAATAATGTCGTAAAAAATAATACCGTAGAAAACAATATCGTGGAAGAAAATGATGTCGTAAAAAATAATACCGTAGAAAATAATATCGTGGAAGAAAATAATGTCGTAGAAAATAATATCGTAGAAAACAAAATCGTGGAAGAAAATAATGTCGTAGAAAATAATATCGTAGAAAATAATTTCGTGGAAGAAAATAATGTCGTAAAAAACAAAATCGTGGAAGAAAGTAATATCGTAGAAAATAATTTCGTGAAAGAAAATATCGTAGAAAATAGTATCCACGAAAATAGTACGGAGAATAGTATCATGGAAATTAGTATCGAAGAAAACAGTATAGAAAATAGTATCGACGAAAACAGTACGGAGAATAGTATCATGGAAATTAGTATTGAAGAAAACAGTATAGAAAATAGTATCGAAGAAAATAGTATTGTAGAAATTAGTACAGAGGAAGAACAATATAACTCCGCGGAAAGTAATGTCGAGGAAGATGAAAACATAACAGCCCCAGCGCGAGCGGAAGTAATCATAGAAGTCCCGTGTGAACAAACAAACCGAAGGGTCTTACTCTGCACTCGTAGAGAGATCCAGCCGGGAGTTTATCTGGGAAATTCTATAACAAGAAACGAAAATGGCCGTGCCAAGGTGACTTTACTAAATACCACCGAAAAAGATGCTACCATCAAAAGGTATAATTTAGATCCGTTCTGGGAAGACGTAGAGGCGTACGAAACTATAGATATGAAAAACTCTCCATCTTTAATCGTCGTCTGCGGAAATTAGAGGATAACCTTGATTTAAGCCATTGCAACGGAGAAGAGAGGGACACTATATTGCGCATTTGTCGTGAGTTTAACGACCTATTTTTTTTAGAAGGAGATTATCTCACGCACACCGATGTAACCTCCCACAATATCCCTACATTGGCAGATAAGCCTCCCATCTATACCAAACCTTATCGCCTTCCAGAGTCTCAACGGCAAGAAATAAATAACCAAATAAAAAAAATGTTGACTGAGGAAATAATAAGTCCCAGTAAAAGTCCTTGGAACGCTCCACTTCTACTTGTTCCGAAGAAACCAGATTCACAAGGCAATAAAAAATGGCGTGTTGTAGTAGATTTCAGGCGTCTTAACGAAATAACCGTTGGAGACGCCTATCCCTTGCCTAATATCACAGATATTCTCGATCAGCTAGGGAAATCCAAATATTTCTCTACGCTGGATCTGGCCAGCGGCTTCCATCAGATCCCCATGGAAGAATCTGACAAAAATAAAACTGCCTTTAGCACCCCTTTTGGGCACTACCACTTCAACCGAATGCCTTTTGGTCTCAAGGGAGCACCAGCAACCTTTCAGAGACTCATGAACTCTGTACTTAGCGGCCTGCAAGGCATTCACTGCTTTGTATATCTTGACGATATCGTCATTTATGGGTACAATTTAAAAGACCACCGTACAAAACTAACGGAAGTGTTTAAAAGGCTTCGTGAAGCCAGGCTCAAACTTCAACCAGACAAGTGTAATTTCTTAAAGAAGGAAATAACATATCTGGGACATACTGTGAGTGACAAAGGTGTTCTCCCTGATGACACAAAAATCAAAGCAGTAAAAACATACCCTGTTCCTAAGAAGACCAAGGATGTCAAATCATTCCTTGGGTTCGTGGGTTATTATAGGAGATTTATTCCTAATTTTGCCAAGTTGGCCAAACCTCTCACAAATCTCTTGAAGAAGGACGTTAAATTCAACTGGGATCCATTCTGCGACGAATCCTTTACCTCTTTAAAAAGGAAATTAATAGAAGCACCAATCCTAGCCTATCCAGAGTATGACAAGCCCTTCATAGTAACTTCCGATGCCAGTGATATGGCATTAGGGGCAGTACTCTCGCAAGGAAAGATTGGGGAAGACTTACCGATCTGTTATGCAAGCAGAACCTTGAACTCAGCCGAGTCAAGGTACTCAACTATTGAAAAAGAGCTATTAGCCATAGTGTATGCTGTCGAGCAGTTTCGTCCTTACATATATGGTAGGCAGTTCGTTATAGTTACAGACCACAAACCGCTCGTTTGGATGATGAATCTAAAAGATTGTTCATCACGCCTCATGAGATGGAGAATACGTCTGGAGGAATACGACTATACAATAATACACAAACCTGGACGTCTGAATGCTAACGCTGATGCGCTTAGCCGTATTGTCCCCGAGGACACCGAAATTACTAAAACCATAAATGTGGTGACTAGAAGTCAAAAAAGGAATATCGAAACCAATAACGAACCAGGTACCCTGTACGAACAGTACATGAATGCAACAGTCATCCCAAAGGGAGTCACTTGTGAAAGCAAGATCCCTATATTTAAGGAAACCAACTATAAAACCAAATTCTTCTTGTTTCCTAACTACGATACTCCCGATGAGAGTAAATTAAAGGAAATACTCCCAAGCTTCAGCCCCAAGGAATTCCAGAATAAGCTTGGTAGTTACCAAACTCCTAAATACTCGTACATCATCAGTAAAAACACTGTCCCGATGCGAACAATGGAGGATAACCAAAACATAATACAAATTCTCCAACTCCTGAAGGAATATTGTTCCAAGAATAACGTAAACAAACTAGCCATTTCAATGCCTTGTTTAGAACCGGAGGTCCTAGCGACAATCAAAAACATGATATCTTTTATTTTTGGAGATGATAAAATCGATCTGAAACTATTCATAACTGAAATTCAAGTGTTAACGGATCCGGCAGAGATCCTAGAAACTATTCGTACTTATCACTCTTCAGTCCTAGGAGGTCACCAAGGAGTAAATAGAACGATCAAGAGAATAAAAGAAAAATACAGTTGGGCCGGGCTGACAAGAGACGTCGAGGAGTTCATAAGAAAATGCCCCTCGTGCCAGATTAATAAACTCACCAGGAACCCAAAACTACCCATGAAGATAACCACCACCAGCTCCAGACCATTTGAAAAGGTGTTCCTCGATATAGTGGGTCCCCTCCCTGTAAGCTATAACAATAATAGGTATCTGCTAACATTCCAGGATGATTTGACGAAACATTCGGATGCAGTCCCTTTGGAAAACGCAGAAGCCAGAACGATAGCAGAGAAATTCGTCACTAAAATAATCTGCAGACACGGCGCACCCGCAGCGGTCCTAATGGACCAAGGCTCGAATTTTCTGAGCGAAATGTTCACTGAGGTTTGCAAACTCCTTAAAATTCATAAATTACAGACAACTGCATACCACCCACAAACAAATGGGGCATTAGAACGAAGCCACCGAACCCTAGCTGAGTATCTCAGACTGTTTGCACGGCAAACAAAATTATAAATATGCCGCACGCGGCAAAGCCATTCGTGCTGACGAATTATAAATAATTAGTGGGTCACCGCAACCACGCAACAAGTCAATAACTTATTGACTTGTTGTGATGATTAATAAATAAAAATTTAATTGTCAAAAAATGATTATTTAGCATATTGTTAAACGATATAAATTAAGTTGTTGAGAATTAAAAATCAGTTATCCAAGTAACTCCGAGTAGTATTGTATTACAAACAAAAAACTGCTACTAAATTGATTAGGTTGTGCAGTCCTAATCTCCTACATAACAAAATACAGTCCAGCTCATACCAGTGAGCTATACATTGGTCCTTCGAACCTTTTAAGAATCAAGAAACCTACACACAACTCGCATCGCGAGCTTAAAAAGAAATTAAGTACCAAATCACCAAGTCTGCAACACCAAAATGGAGCTATTTTCGGAATTAGCAGAGGAACAAAGGCAGCTAGGAGAGGACATCAGCCGTGCCCTTTCAAATATGAGGAAAGACAGCATTGTGAGGAAAGATAAAACCTATATAGAGAGAAGACTAGCGGAATTCGACAGTTCCTGGAAAAAATTCCAAGAAAACCACAACCACCTGGAAGAATTGGACAGACCATCGGAGCAGTATTTCACTCAGAATTTTTATATTCAAGTGAAAAGTAAATACGATCAGGCTAAGGAACTACTGAGAGAGTATCAACAAAAACTGAACGAGCAGCCGGTCGAGACCGCAGCAAACACCACAGGAACAAAGTTCAACATAAAATTGAACGATGACTTAGAGGAGAAGACATTGCGTCTCAAGAAACAGAGTGTCAAAATGAGCAACATTAGAAGAATACTTGCTGAAGTAGCAGAGAGAGGCCAAGCGAAAACAAAGACGTACTGTGAATTTAAAATCAAGCAGTTAACAACGCAATGGGACGCTGTACAGGAATTGCACGAAGAAATCTTGACGTTTGCAGAAGAGGGAGAGCTGTCGCATCAGTACTTCAAGGAGGAGCAATATGAAACCCTTGAAGAAATATACCAAGAAACCATGATAGAACTACAAGATGTGATAGAAGAAAACAGTCAGAGGGAGGATGCGGTAAAGACGAAACTACCCCAAATAAAAATTCCGAACTTTGACGGCGACTATAAGGCCTGGAAATACTTTGAAAATATATTCTGCAGACTAATCCACAACAACAAGCGTTTAGGTAATGCTGAGAAAATGCATTACTTGCAAACATCGCTGACTGGAGTGGCGCACAAACTTATCCAACACTTGGCAAGCAGTGAATCTAGTTATGAAGCAGCATGGAGCCTAGTAACAAGCAGGTTTAATAATAAACGGAAAATATTTTCCACCTTTTCAGATGCAATTCTGGATCAACCAGCATTAATTACCGATTCTGCCAAAGCAATAAAACAATTGCATGACCTGATAAAAGAATGCCTACATGGAATTAACAGCCTACAGCTAGAAACCCCACCCTGGGAACCCTTCATAGCACATATTATACGAAGAAAGATGGATCCAGAGACGTATAAAGCATACGAGCAATCATTGAACGAGCCTCGAGAGATACCGCAATTAGAGGACATACTGAAGTTCCTGGAAACTAGATTTCAAGCACTAGAAGTAATTGCAGAGCCTAGGAAGAAATCTGAAAGCAGCCGCATCGTAAATCATGTACAGTCACGAGGTAACCACCAAATAAAGAGTTATCACACTACTACTACAAAGTGCCGATACTGTAATGGGCAGCACAGTATGTACGTATGTCAAAAATTCAAAGCATTGAAATTAGCAGACAAGCTCAACTTCGTACGGCAGAGTAAAACATGTTCCAACTGTTTGAACCATGGCACAAACGACCCCTGTCACAGTCAAAGTCGATGCAACATCTGTAAGCAGTAACACCACACATTAATTCACCAAGAGGCAAGAAATCCTACAGCAAAACAAGAAGATGTACCAAGAGTAATGTCATCACACCTCACTACATCTCAATGCACAGTTGATTCACACGTTGTAAGGAAATCTTGTAATGTAATACTGGCAACAGCACTAGTACGAGCCAAAACCATCAGGAACAGCTATGAGTATCTAAGAGTATTGGTAGATCCCGGGTCACAGGCCACCCTCATAACGGAGAATGCGGCACAAGCACTAGGAGTTCCAAGAGTGAAAATATATTCAGAGATTACAGGAACGAACGAGTGCCCGGCTGGGACATCTCACAGCAAAATTCTAGTGGAACTCATTCCGAGATTTCCTTCCAACTTCAAACTGCAGTGTGAAGCTCTAATACTTCCATCAGTGACGAGCGACCAACCACAAAAGTATATCGTTAGCGGAGAGCGTACCAATTGGAGTAATCTCATCCTTGCAGACCCAACATACGATACCCCTGGACCAGTTGACATGATATTGGGCGCAGACGTATTTGGAGACATCCTAATGAACAGCATTAGAAAAACTAAAGGTGGAACGTTAACTCAAAAAACTGAATTTGGCTGGATACTGTCTGGACCAATTCCTCAGAGCGAAGCAACCAGAAAAATTACATCCATGATTTCAAGGGTAGATGTCGATTCACAGCTTCGAAAGTTTTGGGAAATTGAAGAAACAGCATTGAGACCACCTGTGTCTGAAGAAAATAGAACGTGTGAAGAACAATTTGATCGAACAGTTAAACGAAATCCCAATGGCACGTATACAGTACAAATTCCATTCAAGCAGACAGAGGGATTAGGAGAATCAAAACCAGTTGCAATAGCACGACTATATCAAATGGAAAAGCGGTTCTCAAAAAACAAAACGTTGCGGGATGAATACAACAAATTTATGGAAGAATACTTACAGCTGGGACATATGGTACTCATTGATACCAAAGAACTTCAGGACAAAACTCCTAATGTATACTACATGCCTCATCAAGCAGTCATCAAAGAGGAAAGCACAACTACCAAACTAAGGGTAGTATTCGACGCCTCTACCAAAACAAGCACCAAGCTAAGCTTAAACGATTTAATGCACAGCGGCCCCAGACTACAACAAGATCTACAAGATATCTTACTAAGATGGAGAAAACATCAATATGTATTCAGCGCCGATATAGAGAAGATGTACAGGCAAATAAAGGTTGCACAGGAACATCAAGACTACCAACGAATTGTATGGCGATTTTCAACGGAAGATAGCATTCAAGAATTTAAACTAACAACCGTGACATACGGAACAAAATCAGCACCGTACCTAGCCATAAAAACATTGCAAAAATTAGCACGCGATGAAGAAAAAAATCATCCAGAAGCAGCAAAGATAATTCTCAATGATTTTTACGTGGACGACATGATGTCTGGAGCGTCTTCAATTCAGGAAGCAAGGAGGTTACAAGGAGAGTTGATCCAAACGTTAAAAGAAGGAGGATTTAACCTTAGAAAATGGAGAAGCAACCACAGTGAACTAATTGATAATCTACCAAACCAACTTAGGGATCAAGGCTCCATTGAAATAAAAGATGACGAGGCTGTGAAATCCTTGGGTATATACTGGACACCAATAGCAGACAAATTCCACTTTAAGGTAAAATTAAATGCACCATCAGAAGTACCTACCAAACGGACAATCTTATCAGAGATTGCCAGACTATTTGACCCACTCGGTTGGTTGGCACCTATAACAGTGAGAGCCAAAATGTTAATTCAAGAGTTATGGGCAAAAGGATACAACTGGGATCAAACATTGGAAGAGGTACTAGCCACTAGATGGATGAACATCAGGAATGAACTACGAAAACTTGAAGAAATTAACATACCACGTTGGATACAGTACACGCCCACATGTAAAGCAGTTGAATTACATGGCTTTTGCGATGCATCCGAAAAAGCTTATGGTGCAGTCATATACAGCAAAACTACGTTAGATTCGGAGCAAGTACATATAACACTACTTGTAGCGAAGACTAAGGTAGCACCACTAAATAAAGTAACTTTACCAAGATTGGAACTTTGCGGAGCTGTCTTACTATCTAAACTAATGCGACGAACAAAACAGGCACTGGACATTAAGAATGTGAGGGAATACGCCTGGACGGATTCGATGATAACATTAGCATGGATCCATGGAAAATCAAATAAATGGGAAACCTTCATTGCAAACCGAGTGTCAGAAGTTCACAAAAATCTGGAGCCTACAAGTTGGCGCCATGTGCGTTCCGAAGATAACCCTGCTGATCTAGTATCGAGAGGGGCCACTCCGCAATATTTGAAGAATGCAGAGCTTTGGTGGACTGGTCCATCGTGGTTAAAGATGACTGAAGACAAATGGCCAACACAAAAAATTAACAAGAATATTACAACAGGAGCTAAGTTAGACAAGATAGCGGTCCATGCAACTCAAATTGCTGAAGGGTTCGAGTTACTTAGCCGTTTTTCATCATTTAAGAAACTTACACGTGTGCTGGCTTACTGCAAAAGATTCATCGCGAAATGCAGGAAGGATAGAACAAACAATACAAATTTATCAGTAAAGGAATTAGATAAAGCACACCAGCAACTTCTACAGATGACACAAAAAACGGAGTTCGCTGCAGAAATAAAGCAGCTGGAAGCAAAAAAACCACTTAACACAAAAAGTTCAATTCTTTCATTAAATCCATTTCTGGACGAGAATGGTATTCTAAGAGTGGGTGGAAGAATCCAGAATTCTCGTATTCCGTATAATCAAAAACATCCCGTCATAATACCTCACAAACACCACATAACTAAACTATTGATACTTGAAGCTCATGCAGCGACACTACATGGAGGAAATGAAGTCACACATGCCTATATTAGAAGAAGATACTTCATAATCAATGGAAAAAGCAAAATACGACAAATATTGAACAAATGCGTTACTTGCTGCAGGCACAAAGGACAAACAGTGACACAAATTATGGGTGAACTCCCGGCCGCACGAGTAACACCAGCGAAACCATTTTCGCACACGGGACTAGATTACGCAGGGCCTATTCAGATAAGAATGTCCAAAGGAAGAGGAAGCAAATCCCACAAGGGGTACATAGCAGTTTTTGTATGTCTAGTTACAAAGGCCATTCACATCGAAGCGGTAACAGACATGACCACGGAGGCATTCTTAGCAGCATTTAGAAGATTCACATCCAGAAGAGGTCTTGTCTCAAACATATACAGTGATAACGGAACAACGTTCGTAGGAGCACAAAAAGTACTGGATAAGGATCTTCGCCATGCCATCAGAAACATAACCACAGTGGTGGGAAGCCTTGCGACCGAGGGTATACAATGGCATTTTATTCCGCCGGCAGCTCCTCACTTCGGAGGAATCTGGGAGGCTGGAGTCAAATCTATCAAATCCCACTTGAAAAAGGTAATAGGTAACGCTACGCTAACATTCGAGGAAATGTCGACGCTACTGTGCCAAATCGAAGCATGTTTAAATTCACGCCCGTTATACCCACTACCGAGCGACCCTAGTTCAATTCTTACTATAACACCTGGACATTTTTTGGTTGGGCAAGAATTAATAGGACCACCAGGACCAACCATAGACAGCACCATGACCACATTGAGCCGCTGGAAACTAGTACAGAAGATGACGCAAGACTTCTGGAAGGTATGGCAAAGTGAATACCTTTCCCGACTCCAACAAAGAACAAAATGGAAATCAGGAGCAAGGCTGATCGAAGCTGGGCAAATTGTTCTCGTAAAAGATGAAAATTGCGCTCCAACGAGATGGCCGCTAGCACGAATAATCGAGACACATCCAGGCAAAGATGGAGTCGTACGAGTGGTAACCCTACGTGTCAAAGAAAACTCAACAATAAAGCGTCCAGTAACAAAAATATGTGTGTTACCGGTTGAAGATGACAACATGACCAATATAGATGATACAACACCAACAGAGCTAAAAAAGTGCGCCATGGCACATGTCACTGCAACCAGTGCACCTCAAACTGGCATAGAGAGTCGCCTTCATACGGACAAGAAGACGACACATAAGTCAACAAATACCTGGAACATGGGTAAAATGGTCTTAGCTACACTCGCTATACTAAGCTCAATCCAACCGGGACATACACATTACACAATCAAATACCCACAGCCTGGGTTGTTTATCGAACAAATTGGACACGCCAAACTAAAAAGAGGTACGATCAAGATCGAGATACACATTCCAATCAACACAACAGCAGACACTAGTAGAGTAAATAATATAATAACCAAGATGGAACAGACCTGCAGTGAGGCAAAACGATTTGAAGACAACACTCATTGCCGCACTCTACTTGAACATTTATTAGAACGAAAAGCAACAATCCTAACTGAAATTCAAGCAGTAAACCAAAGGCGGAAGCGGAGAAATAAAAGAGGCCTTGTTGGACACCTATTGCAAGCCATCTTTGGAGTAAATGATGAGGTCTACACTGACATTGAACACATTCAGCATAATCAAGAAATGTTGAGGCAAGCGGCTAATCATCAAGCAAACATAATGGTATCTACAATGACAAGGATGAATGACACAGAAGTCCGCATGGGTAGACAATTCGATCTAGTCACAGACAAATTGAACAGAGTAATCTCCGAGGTAAACAAGATTGAAGGATGGTATGACAAGATTGACAGTAATAAGGTCAGCACACAAATACTAGCAGCTTACCAGATTGCCAACGATATCTTGGAAGACTTAAAACAGCATTACGTAAAAATACTACAAGCAGTGTATGGTAAAGGAAACGTTATGGACTTCATAACTCCAAGCAAATTGGCAGAAATTACAAATCAAGCAGCACTCAAAATGCCATCCAATCTCAGAATCATTCCAGAACCAGGGACTGATATGGAAATATCCATAGCCGATACAGATGTTAAGGTGTTTGGATTTCTCCATATAACGGATGCTGATACATTTGAATTGATTAAGGCAACACCAATTCCTCAGCGCATAAGTAACAATACATACGTCACGCCACAAATATCATCAGCAATTCTGGCGATCGAGTATAACAATCAAAGATATTTCGAAATTACCGAAGAAGAAATGAGAAATTGTGTGTCTTTAGAAAAATACTCCAAATTATGCACACCCGCAGTTGTAAGTGACCTAGTGCAAAATCCAAATTGTATCATCGATGAAATATACCAACGACACAACAAGCAGGAGTGCCCACTAAGCCAACTGAAAATTCACTCCGTCATGTGGAAACATCTCTTTTTGGCGAACACCTGGCTATTTATCGCCGACTCACCAACAGCGGCCGCCATTAAATGCAACGGGCAACGGGAAGATGTTACCTTGAATGGCGTCGGAATCCTGCAGACAACTCAGGACTGTGTGATTGAAACAACGAAGAATATACTTTTTCCTGAAGTTCGTAACAAAGTCATTATTCAATCAACATTTCTAAAGCCGATGAACTTCAACATGACCGGTATATACAACCTTACCGGGTTACATAACAAACCAGTAATTTTAGACCCGATTCTAAAGACATCCGACACATTCAGCAGCGTCATCCACGATCCAGCGGGCCTACAAGTTCAGCCATCAACATGGAAAACAATCGGACACCACACCGCCACAACAGCAGGATCTGTCCTGCTCACCATAGCGATCATCGCAATTGTATGGAAATGCCGGCCAAGGCACCGTTGGAGTCTGAAACAACACCACATAACCACTGGCGATCTGCAAGAGGACATCAACAGTTCACACAGCATACAAGAATCCGCAGAAAATCTGAGCCGTCCTAACCCAGCCCCGCGAACTACAGCCTCGGCTGGGCAAAATGTTTGCACGGCAAACAAAATTATAAATATGCCGCACGCGGCAAAGCCATTCGTGCTGACGAATTATAAATAATTAGTGGGTCACCGCAACCACGCAACAAGTCAATAACTTATTGACTTGTTGTGATGATTAATAAATAAAAATTTAATTGTCAAAAAATGATTATTTAGCATATTGTTAAACGATATAAATTAAGTTGTTGAGAATTAAAAATCAGTTATCCAAGTAACTCCGAGTAGTATTGTATTACAAACAAAAAACTGCTACTAAATTGATTAGGTTGTGCAGTCCTAATCTCCTACATAACAAAATACAGTCCAGCTCATACCAGTGAGCTATACACAGACATTATGTCAACAGAGACCCACTCACTTGGGATTCTTGGATACCCTATGCAATGTTTGTGTATAACACAACTCCACACACTAGCACCCACTTTAGCCCACATGAATTACTATACGGTTACCCAGCCGAAATCCCAAGTTCAATTAGAACTAAACCCGTTAGGAAAAACAAGCTGTCTCCGTTGTGGACTGGTCCTTACGAGGTCGTTAGGCTTAACTCAGCCGAAAACACTACGATAAGAACGGGGAACAGGAATAGGACAGTACATAATAACAATTTGAAAAAATTTGTCGAATGACAAAAATCTCTCGCTGTCGAAAGACACCCACCTTTTACACTTAAAATAAAAATAACAAAAGAAAATTATCTCTATCGAATAAATCTTGAAAAATTAAATGTCACACTTGCAGATCATCAATATTAGATTGCGAGTATTCGCTCCATTAAATGTGGAAAATTACCTCCTTTAGAAACGATAATTTATAGTCCGGGAATGAGGACGCAGTAGCCTCTGACCTTTGGGCCTTTTCTAATAGCAGCATCTTTTGCAACAACTCCATTTCTTTTAGTAACAACTCGTTTTCTTGTTTAATAATTGGGCTGATTTAGTTGTCACTTGGAGTCTCACTTTGTCGCGACCCATCTAAACTATCGTCACTGTCTTCAAGCTCAGCGGTCACCTCAAATCGTTGACTATGTGCTGCTGCTAGCCTCTCTTTCAATCCGTACTTCTTACCATCGGATTCTAACCCTAACTGCACCACCTAACACTTGCAGATCATCAATATTGAATTGCGAATATTCACGTATTATACAATCACCGAAATTAATTAACTCTAATTTCATCACTCCTAAATACAAGGTAATAATAAGGGAAACTATTTTCCAGGACCATAATTGTTCTCCTTGTATGCGCACTAAACTACGCAAGGGGTGACGATTCAGTCACCATTACTGAATTTAAGGAGAACCCCGGAATTTACTTTGAGGAAGTGGGAAAAGTGGCATTATACAGCAACCAATGGCAAATTATCATCTTCTACGACCTCCAAAACTTCCAGCTGGAATTGGAAAAACTCAACGAATACACACACAACATTCAAGAGGTATGTCAATATATTGCAAACCATACTAGTAGTATGGGAATGTGTAAAGACATCACGCTACAACTCCAAGCCATTATAACAGATGTAAATCAAAAATCAATCCTCCTTAATATAAAGCAACGGCAAAAACGGGGGCTTTTCAATATTGTGGGCAGTCTGAGCAAAACCCTTTTCGGCACACTCGATCAGGAGGACGCCGAGAATCTCGCAGCCCAAATCAATGGATTGAAAGGTAATCAAGACCATTTACTGAAACTTATTAAGAATCAGACTATAATTATCGAAAGTACCGCCAATATATTTAACAAAACCCTAGGAAATATCGAACAACAATCCAATCACGTCGCAGAAAAAATAGATAAACTACGACAGATCGTAAATGCTATCAACACAGATATTTCGCTTCAGAATGTTGGCACCCAGCTAGAATCTTTAGTCTCACTCACTACTTTGACCCTTATACGATTTCAAACTACGCAAAACACTCTTATTGAGCTAATTACAAACGTCAAGCACGGAAGGCCACACCCCTCCATACTAACCCCAAAACAAGCTCAAGAATTACTAACGACAATAAGGAGAGAATTACCAACCACGTTGTCGCTACCTCTACAGACCAAAACCGATAATATCCTGCAGCTCTACCAGTTAAGCACATTAGGAACTGCAATCAGTAACAATAAGATCATTTTCAAATTACAACTACCACTACCGTTCAGGGATCATTACCAATTACTCAAGGTTATACCCCTGCCCACGGATCACAATAGTACCTTCATATACATACAACCGACTGTAAGTTATTTAGTCGTGGATTATAATCGGGAACACTATTTCCCAATGAATAAATTCGACCTAAATATGTGTCATACGACGGATTTAGAGACATACTTATGTAGAGTAACTCACCCAATATTCAGCGCACAAGCAGGAAGTAATATTTGCGAAATACAACTCCTGAGACACAACACAGACATAATACCCCACTGTAAAACCGAAGTAGTGCCGCCGGCACACTTTTGGATCCAACTCTCCCAACCAAACAAATGGCTATACTCAGTAGTCAATTTTACAACCATAGACACAGTGTGCGAAACACAAATATTTTCACATAAATTGCAAGGTACCGGTATCCTAGAGATCAGGCCGAGTTGTTACCTGAGATCGGAGGATATAACAATCAAATCGCATAACTCAAAAACGTCTAAGGTAAACAGTTTCTACCTACCCTCTCTAAACCTTACCAACAAAATCAACCCCATTTACGTCCCCAAACAGGAAAACCAAACAATCAGGACTCATCTTATAAAATATTTAGATGATCACGAGTTTAAGCAACTTAATCTTGCTATAAGAGACCAAAAGAAAAACGAGGATCTAGACCTTCCTAATTTAAAAGCACACACTATACACCATTACGTCCTTAACTATACGCTTCTTGGCCTCTTCCTGTCTATCTTATACATAGCACTCAGATATAAGGACAAAATTTTCAAGGGCCCTAAGCCAATACAAGAAAAGGAGAACGAAGAAACAACCAATTATACCGTTACTGTCCTAGCCTAGAACCAAGATCATAAGGGTCTCGCATACTTTCCTTGAAAAAAAAAAAAAACACTATTACAAAAATATGTAATAACATTGTTATAAGTAAAGCCTTTTTTAGTATGATTACAAATAATTCTCTTATAATAACACTATTATAATAAATTGAATCTATAAAATTTTTATGTAAGTTGACTACCAATATTTCTTTTATGAACATTAAAAATACATAATAGCACTATTGCAAAAATATGTAATAACATTGTTATAAATAAAGCCTTTTTAGTTTGATTACCAATAATTCTTTTATATTAACATTATTATAATAAATTGAACCTATAAAATTTTTATGTAAGTTAACTACCAATATTTCTTTTATAAACATACATATTAGCACTATTTTTCTATACGTAATAACATTATTATAAATAAAGCGATCCCTTTTTCTCTATTTTAAGTAATTTGACTACCATTAAATTTTTTTATACATTACTATAAATCTCGTAACGTAACTATAATCAAATCAAAAAAAAAAAATTAAGTAGGTTTACTATCAACTTCTCTTATATAAGCATACATAATAGCATTATCATATCAGGACTCATTAGTATAAGCTTTTGTAATAACTACTGTATATATATATATATATATATATATATATATATATATATATATATATATATATATATATATATATATATATATATATATATATATATATATATATATATATATATATATATATATATATATATATATATATATATATATATATATATATATATATATATATATATATATATATATATATATATATATATATATATATATATATATATATATATATATATATAATATATATATATATATATATATATATATATATATATATATATATATATATATATGTGTATATATATATATATATATATATATATATATATATATATATATATATATATATATATATATATATATATATATATATATATATATATATATATATATATATTATATATATATATATATATATATATATATATATATATATTATATATATATATATATATATATATTATATATATATATATATATATATTATATATATTTAATATATATATATATATATAATATTAATATATA
>OY979698.1:66735538-66739600 GCA_963855945.1 Thereva nobilitata | reverse complement strand
TATATACAGGGTGTAACGCATAAGATTGTACACCGGGCGGGTATGAATAGGTTTTGGATAGACGAACAAAAAATCGTTCGGGAGGGGGTGGGGTAATCTTAACGGTTTAGCCGCTAGGGCGTTTTGAAGTTTTTTTGCTAGAGTTTTACATATCACCCTGTATTTTTGTAACCCTATGACCTATTTTCATAAAAAAGGTATCAGTGTACGAAGAATACTCCCACCTATCTAAAGCTGTAAAAATGAAGGTTCTATCGTACCAGGTTCCAGAGTAATGAGTCAACAAAGTGAAAATTTTGGTTTTTTTTACTAAAATTTCAACTAAAACCACCATTTTCTCCAAAAAATACGTTATTAACTGATATTTTTTTTTACAAAATTGGAAAGCTTGAACAATTTCCTATGAATAATGTCCTAACAATTTTTATGCTACGGCCTTTACTTTTGAAGTTATTAGCAAGCTTGATGTTGAAATTGACCTTATTTGGTGCTTTTGGTACATTTTAGCAAAGCTTAGGTGAAAAAGTACTAAAAAAGACCCAATTTTAGCATTAAAATTGCTTTTAACTCCAAAAGTAGAAGTCGTAGGAAAAAAATTCTCTAGACATTTTTCATAGGGAATTGACCAAGCTTTCTAATTTTGCAAAAAAAAGTTTAGGTTTATCACGTATTTTTTGGAGAAAATGGTGGTTTTAGTTGAAATTTTAGTAAAAAAAACCAAAATTTTCACTTTGTTGACTCATTGCTCTGGAACCTGGTACGGTAGAACCTTCATTTTTACAGCTTTAGATAGGTGGGAGTATTCTGCGTACACTGATACCTTATTTATGAAAATAGGTCATAGGGTTACAAAAATACAGGGTGATATGTAAAACTCTAGCAAAAAAACTTCAAAACGCCCTAGCGGCTAAACCGTTAAGATTACCCCACCCCCTCCGGAACGATTTTTTGTTCGTCTATCCAAAACCTATTCATACCCGCCCGGTGTACAATCTTATGCGTTACACCCTGTATAATGTATATTTTGAGCCCAGGCTTCAAACTATACAAATGTACTCAAATAATACCTTTGACACACATTTTTTTCGAGTCCTGTCCCGAAAACATACAGATGGCCTTGAATCATACGTTAGCTCCAAAATCTGCCCTCGTTTAATACGCAAGGCACATATATATAGATATATAGATATATAGATATATAGATATATAGATATATAGATATATAGATATATAGATATATAGATATATAGATATATAGATATATAGATATATAGATATATAGATATATAGATATATAGATATATAGATATATAGATATATAGATATATAGATATATAGATATATAGATATATAGATATATAGATATATAGATATATAGATATATAGATATATAGATATATAGATATATAGATATATAGATATATAGATATATAGATATATAGATATATAGATATATAGATATATAGATATATAGATATATAGATATATAGATATATAGATATATAGATATATAGATATATAGATATATAGATATATAGATATATAGATATATAGATATATAGATATATAGATATATAGATATATAGATATATAGATATATAGATATATAGATATATAGATATATAGATATATAGATATATAGATATATAGATATATAGATATATAGATATATAGATATATAGATATATAGATATATAGATATATAGATATATAGATATATAGATATATAGATATATAGATATATAGATATATAGATATATAGATATATAGATATATAGATATATAGATATATAGATATATAGATATATAGATATATAGATATATAGATATATAGATATATAGATATATAGATATATAGATATATAGATATATAGATATATAGATATATAGATATATAGATATATAGATATATAGATATATAGATATATAGATATATAGATATATAGATATATAGATATATAGATATATAGATATATAGATATATAGATATATAGATATATAGATATATAGATATATAGATATATAGATATATAGATATATAGATATATAGATATATAGATATATAGATATATAGATATATAGATATATAGATATATAGATATATAGATATATAGATATATAGATATATAGATATATAGATATATAGATATATAGATATATAGATATATAGATATATAGATATATAGATATATAGATATATAGATATATAGATATATAGATATATAGATATATAGATATATAGATATATAGATATATAGATATATAGATATATAGATATATAGATATATAGATATATAGATATATAGATATATAGATATATAGATATATAGATATATAGATATATAGATATATAGATATATAGATATATAGATATATAGATATATAGATATATAGATATATAGATATATAGATATATAGATATATAGATATATAGATATATAGATATATAGATATATAGATATATAGATATATAGATATATAGATATATAGATATATAGATATATAGATATATAGATATATAGATATATAGATATATAGATATATAGATATATAGATATATAGATATATAGATATATAGATATATAGATATATAGATATATAGATATATAGATATATAGATATATAGATATATAGATATATAGATATATAGATATATAGATATATAGATATATAGATATATAGATATATAGATATATAGATATATAGATATATAGATATATAGATATATAGATATATAGATATATAGATATATAGATATATAGATATATAGATATATAGATATATAGATATATAGATATATAGATATATAGATATATAGATATATAGATATATAGATATATAGATATATAGATATATAGATATATAGATATATAGATATATAGATATATAGATATATAGATATATAGATATATAGATATATAGATATATAGATATATAGATATATAGATATATAGATATATAGATATATAGATATATAGATATATAGATATATAGATATATAGATATATAGATATATAGATATATAGATATATAGATATATAGATATATAGATATATAGATATATAGATATATAGATATATAGATATATAGATATATAGATATATAGATATATAGATATATAGATATATAGATATATAGATATATAGATATATAGATATATAGATATATAGATATATAGATATATAGATATATAGATATATAGATATATAGATATATAGATATATAGATATATAGATATATAGATATATAGATATATAGATATATAGATATATAGATATATAGATATATAGATATATAGATATATAGATATATAGATATATAGATATATAGATATATAGATATATAGATATATAGATATATAGATATATAGATATATAGATATATAGATATATAGATATATAGATATATAGATATATAGATATATAGATATATAGATATATAGATATATAGATATATAGATATATAGATATATAGATATATAGATATATAGATATATAGATATATAGATATATAGATATATAGATATATAGATATATAGATATATAGATATATAGATATATAGATATATAGATATATAGATATATAGATATATAGATATATAGATATATAGATATATAGATATATAGATATATAGATATATAGATATATAGATATATAGATATATAGATATATAGATATATAGATATATAGATATATAGATATATAGATATATAGATATATAGATATATAGATATATAGATATATAGATATATAGATATATAGATATATAGATATATAGATATATAGATATATAGATATATAGATATATAGATATATAGATATATAGATATATAGATATATAGATATATAGATATATAGATATATAGATATATAGATATATAGATATATAGATATATAGATATATAGATATATAGATATATAGATATATAGATATATAGATATATAGATATATAGATATATAGATATATAGATATATAGATATATAGATATATAGATATATAGATATATAGATATATAGATATATAGATATATAGATATATAGATATATAGATATATAGATAT